>CM076652.1:1320425-1338759 GCA_038496675.1 Rachycentron canadum
CACACACACACACACACACACACACACACACACACACACACACACACACACGCACACACACACACTTAGGTGGTGGGGGTCTGTCCGTCAAGGGGGTCTGAGAGCAGCAGGCAAACAAAAGGCCTGGCTGTGCTTGTGATTTTAAGCTTAATGAAGCAAACTGCTCAGAGAGAAACACAGGCACTGACAGCAGCTGAACAGAGGGGACATTTCATTTTACATGTCTCTGAAGTTAGAGCTTTTAAATTAGCTTTATAGAGCATGGGTGAGGTCAGGTTTATTAGAGAAATGATAATGCCTATCTGCCTATGTGGTGTGTGTGTGTGTGTATATATATATACAGATATTCATACTAAAATTAGGTTTTCCTGTATTGTAATTGTGGCTGTTATAACTTCACGTATGACGATTACAGTGTAATAGAGAAACATCAAACTGCATTTGGACCCAAGTATATTTAGGTTTATTATTACAAAATCAACAAATACTCACAGTTGAGAAATTACAACTCAGTTTTAGTCAGTTTCATCTGAAAAAATTGTTTTGTCGAAATGGTTTGCAATTAATTTTCTGTCAATGAATTAATTCATTATTTGACCATTTGCTGAACCTTTATTAACCTTTAATAATTGCAGTGAGGTTCTCTGATGTAAACGGGAATCACTGCATTAAGAGCAGTTTACAAATGCTTGAACTGTGCAGAGGCAGACGAGTGCATATAGATAATGTGGTTTCAGCTTCCACAGACAGGTACAGACACAGGCTGATACAGACTCTACAGTGGTTAACCTCTGAGGATACTAAAATGGAAGATTCCTATCTATATTCTGCTAAGTTGAGAGAAGGAAACATTAAACTACCTTCACATTTTTACTGATCAGCAATATCTCTGCTGAGACTCATGAGCTGTTTGATAAACTCAGGGCTAGCTTGACAGTGTTTTAACAGTGCAAAAAAAAACATATGTCTGAAGAAAATCCAAACAGTCTCAGTACAAGGTTTTGATTGTTTTAAAATCTTTTTTTTTTTTCATATGTATTCATGTATTACCATCCATTTAATGTGATAAATTTAGAAAAGTATGAAATAAATTTGATGAGTCACAACACAGGTTACAACTCACTACACTTGTTTTGCAGTCAAGGAGACAAGTCGATTGTCTGGTTGTAATGAAGGGAGAATGTCAGTGAAGTGTGAGCACTTAAACCTGGTGCATGTATGGACAGATCATGATGAATGTAGGCTAATAGTGCTCTGCTGTCATCATGGGTGAACCCAGCATGCTCTGTCTCTGGGTGTAGCTGAATGTTTTAACTCTATGTACTGCTTCAGCTGACTTTGGTAATTACAACAGCAGTATTTGTATTATGATAATAGGCAACAAATGATCTATTTTTATAATGGTAATGGAACAATAGTTTTGGACAGAACAATTTTCTAATTTAAGTAGAAGTTGGGGATGAAATCAAAAATAAAGCCTCTACCTGCTGCACAGATGATAGTTCCTAAACATTTTTCCATGTATGTGTCTTTAGAAAGTCTGATTTATTCAACTTATTTATTGATTAGAAATATCATTTCACATCTTAAATCTACAGCCATGCTAGAAACACTGTGAGTGAACCCTGGGTTAAATGCTAACGTGCTGATAATGTCTGACGATGGCAATGATGTAAATTTTGTTATGCAGATACGTTCACCATGTTAGCATGCCAACTTTAATTGGCCATAAACACAAAGCAGAGCTGGGGCTGGTGGGTATTTCAGGGGTATTTCAGGGCTGCAACTAATGATTATATCTGTAGATTTTTACCTTGATTAATCGGTCAGTTGTTTGTCTATAAAACATCAGGAAAGGGTCAAAATTTGACGACGTCCTCAGATGTCTTGAAATTTTGTGTTCATGTAGGATCCTATTGCTCAGTGTAAGACTGAGTGACTGATTGAGAGGTTGTCAGCTAGTGGTAGAATTAGTTTCACTTTCTGAATCACCAGCCTTTTAGACAATTGCTTTTTAGAAACTGTACATGTCATATTCATGCAGTTATGCTCCTCAGACAGTTCCACAGTGTATACATCACCATTAATCCTACCTTTGAGGAATTGTTTTGACAAAACAAAGGCACCCACCCCCCTTTCACTATTAGTAGTGCAACCAAACCAGTAATTTGATGTTTAGATGATAGACGCACGGACTCAGTCTCAATTCATGATTATGCAGCTCAGACAGGCAGTCTTTGTTGCAAAGACATGACACACTAGAGTTTGCCCTTGAATTTGCTGACTCATAAGCTGCACGAGAACGAACCTACATTCCCCCAAATCTCTTTAAGATTAATAAGACTGCAAACCACTGTTGTTATTTGTCAGAGGGGAAGTTGATCCTTGGCACCAGCAGCAATTTACCAGAATGTTTTCAGCACCTCAGGCTTTTTCTTGACCATCTAGTTTGTGGAAATTATCCAAAAACAAACTGGGGATTGTGTTGTATTTGCATCTTTTTGTTGATCAAAATCTTCTTCCCTGCTGTGCCCCCATTTTCATTCCTGCTTTGAAACCCCTCTGCATCAGGAAAGTCACTGCCTCAGGCCGAGTGAGGTGAGAAGACTGTAAAGACGTGTGGTTGTTTTGACAGGAGTGTTGCTTTCAAACCTGCCATAAACTGTGAAGCCTTTCTTTTTGAGAGTGGAGTGAAACTACTCGTGCTATCCAAGAGATCATGCAGAGGATGGAGGTTATTAATGGCACCGAACACAAGCAGGCACAAGCCTCAACCGTTTTTTCTTTCATCGTGAGCTTGTGAGTGTACAGAAGAATTTATATCCAACTGTATTGTTTCCATGTGCTGAGAGTGAGGGGGAGACGGAGAAGAACGGGGAAGGGGGAAGGGTTGGAAGCACAACAGCTTCTTCTGTGTCCTCTGGGAATGCTGTCTAAAGGCTGACGATGAAGTGTGTCTGTGAGCTGGAAAGGGGAGTGTGAACCATCCACAGTGTGTGTGTGGACAGCCTTCTCAGCTTTACTCAATACACCATAAATAAACAGCAAAAGAGGAACACAATGTTCTACAACTTCATATTGAAAATGATACTTGCTCTGACTGCCATGAGTCATTCAAGAGATGAACAGGTTCGTCAGTTCACCTCGAAGAGAAACTGCACTTGGGTTAGGTAGCTTTTGCTTAATAAATCTCTATTATTATTCTGTTTTTGCTTTATAAATCTCTATTATTATTCTGTTTGACCCAGTAGTACAGAATGACAGTTCCACATAGGCTTTTTGCAGATATTTGAAATAAGCAGTGGTTTCTTCACTTCTGTATATCACATTTAGAGCTCAAGTTTTGCCACAAAATTTCGGTGAGAAATTTAGTCCTGGGATTTATAGACCCATCAAATGTAATCTCATTCATATTTTGGTCATAGTTTGACTAAGATTTTCCCATAGTTATCTTTGTGCAAACGGGACAGAAAAGCTGTTTTATTTGGCTTGGTTTTATTCTTGGGATTCTTTGCTACACGTTCTTCTCTCGTGAAGTCATCATGAAAGATTTTATCAATTGTTAGGTACCAGGTAGTAAAGGTCCTGAAATGACATTTTATTTTAGAAATATACCCATAACACACTTTACACTAACACTTTAATCGCTTGTTATCAACAGATAGAGAGAGGTGGAGTCAAGGGGTGCCAAAATGCCTCAGCAGAAGGACATAGTGAAGATAGCCATCCAGATGCCTGGGGCCTACCCCCAGCTCATACAACTGGACCAGGTAATATCCACACACACACACACACACACACACACACACACACAGACACACAGACACACACACAATTCGAAATGCTTTTTAAATCCAAATACTAGTAAAAGATATTTGAATGACTTGTGTTACTCTGGTTGTTAATAATTAAAAGTAATATTTTGATATCTTAGTCTTACAAAGAGAGATTCTTTGTCTGTTCTCAGACTTTACTTCAGCTGGAAGCTTTGACAGTGAACTACCATGGGAATGTCTTGCCCTTGGTTAAGCTGTTTCAGGCAGCACTTCCTCTTAGTATGCTTCATTTGCTTTAGACCCAAAGACCGCAGGGATGATCTCCAGAGTGAAAGGGATAAGTTAGATATTTGACTTTGGTTGTCATGAGTTTAACTGGTAATGTTAGCTCAGGCGTTCTGTGGTTTGAGAAAAAAAAATCTGCAGCAGCACTATGGGCCAATTCACACAGAAAGGGTTCAAACATTGACAGCAGAATACTGTGTTATGTACATCCCTAGTGACTGCCTTGTTTCTTTTAAACTTAATGCAGCATGACCTAGGTATAAATAGATCTGAGAAGCAAACCAAATCTCTTGGATTATATTTTTCTGTGTGATGTTTTGTGTCTTCAAATATTTGTGATTGGTGACTACATGTGCTGCTGCTCAAGCTGCCACTTCATGAGGTGAACCTGACCAGTGGACTGCCTTCTTGACTTGATATCCATACATTTATATAACTGGCAGTCATCAATTAAACCTAACTATAACACTAAGGATTAGTCAAATTGTAATGATTCTCTATGATTCTTTTCATATAGTGGCATTGGCTGCAGGTTTGGTGATACAGTAAATGAAAATACACTGTGCACAGGCTAATCGACTGTTTGCGGACAGCTGCATTTAGTTAAGCAGCCTAAAAACCTAAAACTAGAAGAACATAACATTTGATGCTATCTAAAGCCCTTTGAGACAAACTGTACGTAAAAATGGGCTATACAAATAAAATTGCCTTGCCTTGCCTTATGGAAAAAGAAAGCATTTGCGACTGTGGTACGTGTCATTATTTCCACTTCCTTTCTGTTGTTGTTTGATAGAACTGCTACAGCACCAGATATTTATTATGCTGAACACTGCCAAGTCTGGTCAATATGATAAATGCCATTGATTGGCTGGTAGTTAGACCAACAGGTCAACTTTTTATATTTTCTACACCTTCACTCCACCATCCTGCCGGCCATTAATTAAATTTGTCCATTTAAATGTTTTATTTAGCTACCAATGGAGCCCTAAATGCCTTAACTCATATGTGTATTTAATAGATAAATAATTTGTAACTATAAAGTAAATATGAATGAACGTTTATAAATAATTTATGGACACTTGCCTTTTTAGCAAGCTGAACAACTTACTATCAGATTCAGCCATTTAGCCCAGTTAGCCCCTGTTAGCATGAGCAGCAGCAGCATTAAGTTAAATTTAAATGTATTAAATTTAATACATTTTTCATTTACATTTACTAATTTAGCAGATGCTCTTATCCAGAGTGACTTTCAAGTGAGGGACATCAGTATAATATCTCTAATTATAACAACTCATTTTATTTGTTTAGCTCCACATGCTACATTCATAGCCAGCTAATTAGCTTGATGGCATTGTTAGCTTGGTTTTCTACTCAACATCAAGCTCATCACCTCAGCAACACTAGACTTAGAGAAAACATCTTGTGTTTAATTACAGCAGCAGCCTTCAGCTAGATGGTTAAAAAAAACAAAAAACAAAACGCTGACATTGCTGTTGCTAACTGGCTAAAATTGTTAGCTGTGGTTGAACGTCCTAGCCCAAGAGAAGCAGTGGTTACTTGATTTGAATAAAAGTCAAAAAAGTAGTTTCGACACCACTGTAATGAAAAATAACACAATGAAATAAAACTTGACATTAAATAGTAGTTAGGAAGAGTGCCAAAAAAAAATTAATACATATTTTTGAAATAGTATTTGTGTAGTGAAATACAAACAATATTGAATAAAAGAAAATGAAACAAACAATTCACAATAATGAGTTAGGTTTTACTTTCGTTGGTTATTTCACAAATTGCAGCTTCAGTCATATGTTTTTATTTAATATTGAACACTTCAGTTTTCTCACACACCCATCCATTTCTTTGGTTTAGTCAGCTTTAACCAAATGTGATGGTGGGGAAGTTTTCCATGTGTTTTCCAGAGATTTTGAGGAAGTTGTACTTCTTTGCGCAAGACAATACACATGAGATGTAATTTCAACTGTATACTAGAAAGCAGGGTGTGTGTGTTTGTAGAGCAGAGAATGGATTTAACACGTACTTGTTAGACCCTCTTGTAAAGTCAACAGTTACAAAATACAACACAATTGAAAATTGAATGCACACAGACCAAGTTTTAGGCCCAAATACCTCAAGCAACATTTTCATTTTCAGCTTTGTGTTGTTAAAAGCACAACAACTGAACATGCAGGAGTGGTGTTTTGGATGTGAATGAATGCCCATTTTCTACCCAAAATATTTTTATTGTAGACCACCACTAATCCTGCCCCAGAGGAAATCCTCAAAAACGTCTTATTGGCCCTGCTGTCTTCATTAAACACATCTGATCAGTCGACCTTCTTGGCTGCCACTAATAACAGACCGTTTACCAGGTCTACCACAGAACCAGAGGACATTTTGATTGGTTGACCACGGGGCTGACCACTAATAGCAGGATAGCTAAGAGTAAAACATGGAAGTAGTCTGGCTTTTATTTACGTACAAAGAGGGATCTGGGCACCGGGGGGGAACATTGTTAAAAAAGCGTTGGGGAGCTCTTGGATTTCCTCTTCTCAGCAAACAGGGTTTGCAGCCAGCGAGAATAGCTGTGGTACCATGATCCCATAACAGTGTGTTATTACTGAAGCATGTGTGCAGCTCCCTGACAGAGTAAGTACTTTGATAGTAGAGTCTGCTAAGTCCTGTTATGACCTACTTGCATGCAGCAGGTGTGTGTGTTTGTGATGTGTAAATGTATTTACATAATATCTGTATCCCTATGCAGAAAAAGCCTCTGTCTGCTGTAATAAAGGAAGTGTGTGATGGGTAAGTTGATGATAGTTCTGCTGTCTTTGTGGTAACATTTTACATCATTCAACTTTTTGTGTAATTGTGATTAATATCAGTTTGTGTGTGTGTGTGTGTGTGTGTGTGTGTGTGTCTGTGTGTGTGTGTAGCTGGAATCTGCCAGGCCCTGAGAACTACGCCCTGCAGTATGCTGATGGAGTGCAGACGTACATCACTGAATCAGTGAGTCACATCTATGTACACATCAATACAAATATTTGCCTACCCCAGGGAGTCAGTCTGGTAAATGTCTGAACACATCTTGAAGACATTGAGCAACAGACCTGAGTCAGACCATGTTTCTATGTTTAAAACGACGATGGTGTACATCTCAGTTTTAAGATGTCAAAGCACAGCAGTGAATCAGTGACTCACTACTCTGTCAGCACTATGTGGCCTCTGCAATTTCCCTTGGGTCCAAAATTAAGACAAAGCCCAGGTCAGACAAAATCAATAAAATTCTTGAAAGTGAGTGTGAGGCAGACTGAAAAACCAAGAGACAGAGGGAAAGAAATAAAAAGAGAAAAGCACTCAGAGCTACACTCATCTTCTTGGTGTCAAGTGTCCTTTCCAAACAGTTGCCACTGGAAGCCCTCCCCCTCTTTTGAGGTAAAAGCAGGACTGTAGAAGTCATTACAATGCTGCCAGAGAAATGTGGAGAAAGATGCTATATTTATTGTAGAAAATCTTTGTGAGACTGTCGAAATAGTGCTGTTGCTAGAGTGTGAAACACAAAGAAGGTTTTAACTTTTAGTTCTGCTGGAGCTGCTGAAAGGATGCTAACTTGCAGACTTTGAAGTTTGTAGTTTGTAGTTAAACACAGATGTTTCTGTCTCTTCACAGGTGCATAAAACACTTTCCTTAATTGCAGGCAGTGGAAGAATTAGATCATTTCCTGCTTTCAACAATAATTTAACTCTGAAATATCCATGTGAAAATCCTTGTAGAAACCAGGTTCAGGTTAAAGGATTAAAGATAGTGGAACATCCTGGCAGCAGTCCTGAGGATATCGCTTTACAGTCACTGTTTACAGCCTCCTCTCAAGAAAAACAAAAAACCTTCCCGCGCCATGTCAATCTGCACCAACAGACAAAATTTCCACTAAACTGGAATCATCTTAATTAGTGATATTAGTAGAACAAGGCAGTTTTAAACTGGTCTTTCACTTGAGTAACAACCAACACAATGTTAATAATTTTATTTCTAATGAATTAATTCTAATTAATAATTTTATTGCTAATTTTATTTATTCTACCTTGTGGTCTAAGTGCTACTGTATATGAGTGTTTGTTTTAGTTTTCAGCTGCTTTTAAATACTTTGTGTGTATTTTTGTTTGTTTGTTTGTTTGTGTGGTGTAGAATCGTCTGGACATTAAGAACGGCTGCATTCTGCGACTGACCAAGGCACCGGTGAGTCTGCAGCCAACAGGCTCTCAGCCACTTTCTTCTTTCATCTCCCTCTAATCACATTCCTCCAGCCTTCTGTCACTCACTCTCTCTGTCACTCTTTCATTTACATTCAGCATAGCAGAGACTTTACAGAATAAGCTGCATGTCCAGGCAATGAAATAAATCAGCACTGATCTGCCTCTGCCATTGCAAGTAGCTAAGTTTTTAAAGAAGAGTAGCAGTAAATTATGGTGTGTGTGAGCATATGTGTTTCTTTTTGCATGAATGCAGGGTCGCTGTGCAGAGGACTTGTTCAAGGGCATCCAGAGCTTGGACTCGGGCGTGC
Organism: Rachycentron canadum; assembly: GCA_038496675.1. Lineage (NCBI taxonomy): Eukaryota > Metazoa > Chordata > Actinopteri > Carangiformes > Rachycentridae > Rachycentron > Rachycentron canadum. The sequence goes on from CM076652.1 coordinate 1,329,045, forward strand.
GCTGCGATTCGCTGAAGGAACTGGCGAGCGTTTCCACAGACGTGACGTTTGCGCAGGAGTTCATCAGCAGAGATGGACACCTCTTATTGGTCAAGATAGTAGAGGATTCTAATGAGTTAGTACTCTGTGGGTTTGGGTGGGTGTGTCTGTGCGCTTGCATACCTTCCTTGTTGGATGTGGTGAAATGCTCCTCCTCAGATAGATATCACTGGTGCTGAGGGTTAAGCTGGTTTCTGCACATGTAGCAGCATATCCCACTGAACTAAACCTGTATAGATAAAAAACAAGGAGTGTATCTGCTGAATATATTATATAAGGCCACAAATATGAGACTATGTCCTCAGGAAATAAATGTTTCCTCCCATTTGTTCCCAAGGCTTCTTTTCCAATTTTGGTTGAAGCCTATTTGTTGATTTAACCCTTGTATCTTCTTCACTTTTGGGACCCTCTGGTATCCCTTGGGTCAAATTGACCCGAATATCATACAAGGGTTAATTTGGACCATTCCTATGGTCATAAATATCACTAACAAGCTTCACAGTGGCATTTAGGGACAGAATAATTAGTGCTAAGTGCATTAAACCAGTAATTGAATTATTTAAAACAGGCTGATTTCTGATTTCTATTCAGATTCAGGGTGTGTGCCCGTTTGTGTGTAAATCTACATTATATTTCCTATATTTCTCTGTGTCTGTGTCATTCAGGAATAATGTGATCATGACCCACACGCTGACAGGCTTCATGGAACTGATGGATCACGGGATAGTTTCTTGGGAGAACCTCTCAACTGTCTTTATCAAGAAGGTGCTGTATCTGCCACCCCCTGTCTTTTGTTCTGTTACAGTTTTCTTCTATAGGTGACTCCTTCTTAAAAACCTAACCTTCTTACTCCCTCCTCTCATTACCCTTGTCCTACTTTCTCAACCTTCAGATTGCCAGCTTTGTCAACGCCAAGCCGACCGATGCCTCGATACAACAGGTGTCCTTGGACATCCTGGAGAGCATGGTGCTGAGCAGTCACAGCCTCTTCCTGCAGGTCAAACAGGAAGTCACCATGGAGAGGCTTATCGCTCACCTCCAGGTGTAAGTAACCGATAGATTTGAACTCAGTCTTAGAAGCCAATCATACATTTACAAAATACTTTCAAATTGAGTCAGTGTCCAACTTCAAACCACTGTTAACGCCTCTATGTGATGATAAGGTGGAATGAGTAGCAGTATTGTCTCTGTAACAGGAAGTTGCTGCTGACAGTACACCTGACATGAAACAGAAGCAGTCAGTTTTTCACAGTTAAAACGTAACATACTGATGTAAGGATTGATACCTTGAAAACAAGAAAAATATTTAATCTCATTGTGCCTTTTATTCCTAAACACAGCTTTTCAAACCCCTGTTAAACATTAAAGTGGGGCTTTGTGTCACACCCTCCTTTCTTGACTTCTTTCAGGACAAATCAGCAGATACAGACCAAAGCCATGGCTCTACTGATGGCCCTGCTACAGACGGCAGGAGACTCGGACAGACAGGTGCTGCTGCAGGCTTGTTCTTGCTTTATGACACTGTTCCTCTTCTCCTTGTAGCTGTTCAAACTCACAAGTATGCAATGGAATAGGTGTTAAGTTTGTTTCCTGAATGTTTGTTTCTGTCTGACACTTTTGGCTACAGCTGTGAAACAGTTTTCACTGTGGATTTTTCAGTTTTAGTTGTCCCAGCTCTTTACTATGAGACATTTGTGTACTGATGGGAAGCTATGACATCCAAAGCCGTGAATGGTGTGCACGTGACCTGGGGAGAGGGGTGTTTATTTGCACCGCCAGACATTATTGTACATTGGAGCCAGAGTCCTGCAAGCACCATTTCTGCCAGACAGCTGGAGATGATCCATCTATCTCATTCTGTGTAGTCAGCCTGTGTTCAGTTCCTGCTCCTCTCTTATTGTACGGAAACAGTTGGTTCATTCAACCTTTCATCTTTCCTTTTTTTCTCAGACTATCATTGTTTCTTTCTCTCTCTCCCTCTCTCTCTCTCACACTCACACACACACACACACACACACACACACACACACACACACACACACAAACTTCCTCAATTTTACAGTAGATCAACAAATCCACCCTTCTTATCAGTGTGACCAACCAGAGAGAAAATTCGTCCTGAACAAAGGCGGTTGAGTCAGAGATACATGTACGAGCAAGTGATCACTTAGTCACAAAGGTCAAAGTCCTACACAAACTAACCCTTGTTGAGCCCACTGGTCTGTTACTGACACTATGATGCCACCCCATGATAGAAACATGTCATTGCACCTCTTAAACACATTGTCACCCGGTTTCTCTTTTCCAGGATATGTTTGCATTTCTGAATAGGAAGAATCTCCGTCAGTACATTTATAAGGTAACTTATCTTCTTAATTTCATTTGCATTTCATACAGTTTTCAGTATCTCATTTACATATAGCAAATACCAAAAGAAGATCTTCGACCTGCAGCCATGAATGTGAATAAACCAATAAACACTGTGTATTTGTTGCAGAACATCATCCATAGTTCTGGTTCAGTCCAGGACGAGATGGCCCACTACCTCTATGTCCTACAGTCAGTCACTTTGAATCACCTGGAGCCTCGGATGAGGACGCCTCTGGACTGTTACAGCCAGGTAACTAAATCCTTTGATGTCATTTGATGTCTAAATCCTTCCCTCAAAATTAAACTGTTTGATGAATAAAGTAAATATAGTAACCCCCCCAGTGGTTAAATATCTGTATCTACACCAATTGTATCAGCTGTTCCTTGGAATAAAGCCAGCGTGTTAATTTTTAAGGGAAAAATTTATTAATCTATCATCTTACTGAGTTATAGACTAATTAACGTCCTTAGTAGACGCGGGAATGACTGAAGTATGTAAATGTCATGACCATTAATTTTCTAGATTCAGCAGCAGAATAACTTGAAATTTTTAAACACACCAAGAAGTTAACATCCATCTTCTATCTTTGCCTTCCTCCTGGCGCCAGGAGCAAAGAGACATCCTTCACTATTTGCGGCAGGCAGCATTTGAGACAGAAAGCGAAAACAGTCTGAGCCACGAGAGGCGACGCTCGCTATGCGCTAAAGAGTTCAAGAAACTGGGCTTCTCTGTAAGTGTCTGCAGTCACAACTTACTCTGTAAAGTTCGTCTGCTGTTTTTCGTCATATTACTTTCAGTAATTGTATTCATGTTTGCCTTAGTATTGTCTCGGATCCTCTCCTTTCAGAACAACAGTAACCCTGGTCAGGACTTGGTGCGGACGCCTCCTGGTCTTTTAGCTTTGGACACAATGTTTTATTTTGCCTCACGCTATCCTGACGCGTACAGCAGGGTGAGCATGATTTATCTGTTGTTTGTTCAACAATTCTTTTTTTAAAATATCTTTGTTAGCACCATGATAGAGGCTTTAGTTTATGATGAACTTTCTAATTGTTTCCCACCTAGTTTGTTCTTGAGAACAGCAGTCGCGAGGACAAACATGAGTGTCCATTTGCCAGGAGCAGCATACAGCTCACACTCATCCTGTGTGAAATTCTTCGTATTGGAGAACCACGTAAGTTTGCCTCCAACCTGATACTGATTGTTTGAAGCCTGTATGATACTGAAATGATTTCTTTTTCTTTTTTTTTTTTTTTTTGTATTTGTCCTCCGCCTTCTCCATCGCTTCCTGTTTGGCAGCCTCAGAGACGGGATCTGACTACCACCCCATCTTCTTCAGTCAGGATCGGCTCATGGATGAGCTTTTCTGTGTCTGCATTCAGCTGCTCAACAAGACCTGGAAGGAGATGAGAGCTACACAGGAGGACTTTGACAAGGTACAATAGTCTTGCATTATATGTTTTGCTTCATGTTCAGTCCCAGACACTATGAAATAAAATGACTGTAGATTAAAATCCCCAGAGCCCCAACACAACTTCAGCTCCCATTTCATTTATGATAATAACAATATTTACAGTTCTGAGTAACACGCTCTCACATTTTAGTAAATAAATGTACTGGAAGGTCGGACAAGATCCTTCCTTCACCAGGAAGAACACAAGCTGTTTCCTTAAGATACAGTAGGTCACGCTGTCCACTTGGAGCCACACATTGAAATAAAAATTTCAAAGTGATCCTGTATGGAAATAAGTTGAAAGACCGAGCTGATTTCTATGAATGCATAATTTTTCATAGTAAAAAAGCCATTCAACTGTTTTGATGGATGTGTGTGAGGATAAGAGGAAAGTTGAGGTGTCCCCACACAGATGGAAAGATTATCACTTTGCTATAGTAGATCTTTATGCTCCACAGCTGTTGAATCATTGATGTAGCTCGGCACCAACTGTTAATGTGTGTGTGTGAGAAGGTGACACAGGGTTTGATACCAAACCTACTATGGACCAGAACTGATCTGTTTCATGCAAAAGTCCTGCAAACAAACGAACCCTGTGACATAGCAACACTGTGCTTCCCATCGAGTGCTCAGCCTCGTTTGTGGCAGGCCAATATGTCAGACAGACCCAACCACAAATACACTTCCATAAATGGTCAGAGTAATGTTGAAATCACCATCGCCTTGTATCTAATCACTATCTCACTGCTCTAATCCTCAGTGTTTGTTTGTCTGGGACTTAGCAGCAAAGCTGTGATTATCTCATTCTGTGATATGATACAAGCATCATGACTCACGTTTAACAGTAACCCCATTTTATATGTATCTTTGCAAGTGTTACAGCATTTAATAATATAAATCAAGCCCACGTTAAATTATATTAATGAACTAAGAAAATCTTATTTAAGCAAGGCAATTTAAATTGAACAAAAGAGCCAGCACTGGGAAATCAGCTTCAATGAGAGCCGTTTTGTGTAACTTTGTACTTTTGTGACTTTGTATAGGTTTATTCTTATGCTAACTATCCCCAACCTGCCCCCACAGACAGCAGTTAGGAATATACAGTGACCTTACAACCACAATGTAGTACTTGTACTATGGTAATAGGTTTAGCCAAGCCTTGAGCAGCGGGGTCTGAGGGAAATATTGAGAGTCCAGCAGCCCTGAAAGACGGAGAGGTTGAGCTTTTGTCCTGTGTCGCATTTCAACATCACACACGGTCCATGCTCTCCCGACAGTCATAAAACTCAGTGACCTTTTGACCTGTCGGGTACAGCCCAGTGTCCTGAGCGCCAGGACAGCAGACCGGCCTTTTGTTTTTGCCTACGGCCTCCTACCCAGGGTGCTTTGGGGCAAGGACAAAGGGGCATTAGGTGGACAAAGAGAAGCGTGGTGGGCGGCAGAAACAGAGGGAGAAGGAAATGGGGAAAACAAAGCGCCCAAGGCATCAGCAGTAATTACACAACAACAGAGGGAACGTAAAACCTCTGGAAACAATATGAAAGGGAGAGAATGAGAGGGTTGGACTGCAGGGAGCGGATTGGGAGAGAAACCAAAGAAAGAGAGGTGGTGGTGGTGGTTGTATATGTGATATTGCAAATTTAGGTTTCGTTACTTAGCGAATGAATATGATATGTTTATGCTGGTGCGTGTGTGTTAGACAAAAACACTGTCACGCAAAAGTATTTGTGTAGCTCTGTACACCCCCTGCGATAACAGTCATCCTCCATGATCACACACACACACACAGATATACGTATTTAGCATATGTGCACATGCTGCAGGGTTTTAGGGAACAGAGACAGCTGCCAGTCATCGCTCCTATTGGCCAGTTGAGCTAAATGACAGAGGGGCTGGACTTGGGTGTGTGTGTGTGTGTGTGTGTGTGCATGTGCATGCATGTGTGTGGGAATATCAGGGTGTCTGTTTACAAAACATCCAAATGCCTGCACCTCTCCTGGCATGTAGGTGATCTCTGTCTCTCTCTCCCTCACTTTCACCACCCATCACAATTTCTCTGATCGTTGAAGACGGATGGTTTAGGGATTGAAATATTTGGCAAATTAGTCGTCTCTAAGGGATAAAAGATGGAGGTAAGATCCAGGGTTTTTTTTTCCCCTTTGGTTTAAGTAGTTTGTTGTTCTATAGTTACTGATTAGTTGATCGTGCAGTGGATAACAAATATTCCAGGTGCAGTTTATACTACAAGCTGTTACAATGGTGACACCAGAAAAGATTTATTGCATTAGAGCTGAGATGACATAACATTGTGAAGTGGCAGTCTGAAACTCGTGTCATGTGAAAACTGCTGGACACCGAGGTTATTTTGGCTCAAGGGGCTTGAGCAGGCAGTGACAGTGTGAAACTCAAGTCGCTTGTTTTGTGTGTCTGCTCGTTCACACAATATAAAATGACAGTCTGGATTTCACCGGCTGCCAGATGGACAGACTGTGTTATTCTCTGTGGTCATAAACAGTTTGGTCACATTTAAAACCTGTGTTGGACAGAAACGAGCCTTTGTCTTCAGTCTTCGGGGGACATTTAGCAAGAACATTTGTAAACTGGCATTAACAGATTGCCACAGCACTGAGATATCTGCCTTTGGTTTCGTAATGTATGTCAGTAGCTGTGTAACATCTACTCTGTTGCAAACAGTTATTTGTATAATTGCACATAAACCATATGATTTATTGGATGGGTCGGATTACACTTTAGTTAGTGATTGCTCAAAGTGGGTGTGAACAGGAATGATCTAGGTCAGCAGACTGCCTGTGTGTGGACAAACAGTGCTGGAGTTTGCGTGGTCCTGCAGCACTATAGATTTTTGCATAGATTTTCCACTTTTTACAGCTGAGACGCGTAAACTGATGGGAGCTATAGATTTTACTCACAGGCAAGTACAGCGTTTGACCAACTGCCCAGAGCTCTTGTTCCAGGGTAGCTGGGGTCAAACCCTGTCCCCCTGTATGAGCCTCAGTTTAACAAGTCATGCAGAAAACACACAGACACACAAACCACATGGGTATAGTGAACGCTGAGTCAGAAAGACTTGTTTACAAATTAGTCCTTAAATAAAAGGTGTATTAGATATTTCATCTGCAGTTCATTAGGTCAATGAAGAGCATGTTCATCAATGAGATGTAGGAGTGAAGGCACAGGCTTATTTGATTTGACCAGGAGGGGGGGGGACTTGTCTCTAGAACTTAAATCTGATAACAGAAATAGGCGGGAAAATTTAAATGATCTGCACCAGTGTGATTTTGAAGGAATAGTTAATGAAATGAAAGTGTGTAGCAGAGGAAGTGAAGTGCTCATCCTGTCTGAACAGCCATTAAACTGTGTTTTTATTTTCTATCAGTCAATCCATGCTCCATGTTCTGGTCTAGTAAACAGCAGAAAATTGCTCATATGGGGTTTAAAGGTCAAAGATGATGGTTGGAGACTTTTTCTTCTTAATACACTTAATAAAAATAGTATTATACACAGTAAAAAAAAGTGCATAAGCTATTTTAACATAAATTCATCTTTGACCTTGTGGGGAAGTTCACCTTCATACTTCAAACTTGAGCATTTAAGTTCACGCTTGGCAACAGTATCTGTGATGAAATGACCTTAAACCTTTTAACCACATCTCACAGTCTTCATCAATGAATGATGATGAAGAATGTGACTTGCAATGCAAAGGCTTGGAACAATCAAAAGCTTTGAGTTGAAGTAAATGAGCTGCATGAGACAAAGCCCAAATAAAAGTCAACAAAACAGAAACAAACAGGTGGTCGGACACAGTGAATCAGGCTACATGCAGCAGTGTGTGACCATCCCTCTGTCCCAATGTCTCCATCCCCAGGTGATGCAGGTGGTGAGGGAGCAGATCACCAGGACATTGTCCAGTAAGCCGACCTCCCTTGAGCTCTTCAAGAACAAAGTCAACGCTCTCAACTACAGCGAGATCCTCAAACTGCGGCAGACGGAGCGGCTGCACCAGGAGGAGACTCTCGCTCCACCTGTACTGTGAGTTGCAGGATGTTTCAGGACTAGATGACAGTGATCCAGTTCACACGTGTATCTCTTTGCCTTATTTCAGTCCTTCGCTTTAGCTACAAGGTAGAAAAATGTCCTTTTCTACTGTTGCTAATCACGTTAAGCAAGACAGAGGAAATCAGATCACTGAAGAGAATGAGTGTTTGGTTTCAAAAGTACCTTTTGAAATATTCCTCCACAGAGGAAATCTAATAAATGTTTTCTATATTTTCATTTCAATGCTCACAGCGTTCATGTTTTGGCTCTTTATGTAGATGACTAAATGGTGTCATTTATTTTCTTTCTTGCCATTTAAGTTGTTTTTTTTTTTTCTTAAATTTAGAAAAAGTAAAGCAGCACAACCTGATCAGCTGCTCTAATGACGACTCCAGCTAGTTTCCACCCTTATGGAATCAGCTGATAGGTCAGAAGCCATACTGTTGTTGATTATGCAACTGTTTGTCACCAAACACTGAGTGTAACATCCATCCATTGTCAGCACAGAACCTGTCCTCATTTGATTTTTCCTAAATCATGATGGAAAAAATAACGCCTTATGTTTTATTTCATGACTTACTGGCTGCTTTTTTGGATGCACGTTTTCAACCATATCTGCAAACTGGAGTTTCTTCACAACAAAGTGGATTCTCTTCTAATTTGAAGTGGCATGTTGTTGAGTGTGTGTGTTTTTCTTTCCAGTGAGCTCAAAGAGCGCCTGAAACCAGAGCTGCTTGAGTTGATCCGCCAGCAGAGACTCAACAGGCTCTGTCAGGGAACGATGTTCAGGAAGATTAGCAGCCGGCGCAGACAGGGTGAGAAGCTCACGCACACACACAGTCACACATCCAGAAAAAGACAGACTGTTTCCTGTCTGGTTTAACCTTTGTGATTGGCCATTTTTCTCTCAGATAAGCTGTGGTACTGCCGCTTGTCGCCTAATCACAAAATGCTTCACTATGGTGATGTGGAGGACGACATAGACAATCCACCAATAGAAACACTGCAAGAGAAGAGTGAGTTGAAGCTGGGCTGGAGCGGAGGAGTTACAACTTTTCTGTATTTGAATGACTAAAAAGAAGCTCTGATTAAAGCAAATTATGTGAACTTTGTTTTCCTTCTCATTTGCCTCCTTCAGTTCCAGTAGCAGATATCAAGGGCCTGCTGACAGGAAAAGACTGTCCACACATGAAAGAGAACAAAGGCAAACAGAACAAGGTCAGTGGCTCTTCGTCATCTCCTCCGTTTATGGACAGGTTCCCATCCCATTGATAAACCCAAGAAACGAGAACCCTCACTTTGTTTGTATGCATGTTCCTCTTTCACTATAGGAGGTGCTGGACCTGGCATTTAGCATCACGTATGATGTAGAAGAGTACAGTCTGAACTTCATCGCACCCTCTAGAACTGATGTGAGTCTGGCTCTCAATCTACCTACGTCGTAGCCATTACAAATACTGACCAGCAACATTTTCCTCTCTCTGTGTTTGTCCAGTAAGAATAGGCTGTATACTTACTGTCCTCCTTCCCCCGTCAGTTCTGCCTGTGGACAGATGGACTGAGCGTGCTTCTGGGCAGGGAGATGAGTAGTGAATCCATGCGCAGCGAGTTGGAGATCCTCCTCTCCATGGAGATTAAGCTCCGACTGCTAGACCTCGAGAATGTCCCAATCCCTGACAGCGCGCCCGTCGTCCCCAAACCTCCGAGCAACTACAACTTCTGCTACGACTTCAGCCAGACTGAGCAGTAGTGTGTGTGTGTGTGTGTGTGTGTGTGTGTGTGTGTACGGGCTGGAG
>CM076652.1:1339259-1368521 GCA_038496675.1 Rachycentron canadum
CGTCATACACAGGACAATATCAGAATGCTGTGACGTCACTGCAAACCGGAGTGTCGGAATGTTACAAGTGCAACTGTTACAAGTTAATGACGTCACAGACCCAACAACGCGCAAGTGGTTGTTGGTTTGACTCAGTTTGATGAGACTCAATGTCTGTATAATAATAACCACTGCGCACATGGACAGTAGATCTGAGTCAGTGCCACTCGAAATGATATGAAACTGTATTGACACACACACAATATTATGACATAAAAGCGATAGTAACAGTCAAGTGTTTCTATTTTATACTGAAGATATAACAGAAATTGTTGTGCTTATTAGCCCTAAATTTGCATATGACAAGTAATAAGAACAACAACAACAACAAAAAAAAAAAGGCAAAATGGGAAGTTTCCACAATACGTGCGCTCTCTGTTGCTATTTACTGTCTGAGTCTATTTCGCTAATGGAAACACATGGAAGGCAAAGTTGTTTCCCGATAAAAACATTCCTACAAATCAGGTGATTTACTCTCTGCTTACAGCCTAGTTTGTTGTTAAGTCAAGCAATTCCACGGAAAATGCCTCAGTTTGAGGTGAGCATGCTTTTACAAATAAAAAAAAAGTTTTCTTTCTATTTTTAAATATGTGTACGTGGTGTATTAAACATTAAAGAATCTTCTCACACACATACACTCCCAGCTAATGTGTACACATTATACACTAACACACACACACACACAGTGACTGTATTTTACCATGGTCTTTACACTTGTCTAAAGAAAGCCCACAATTTCGCCTCTAAATTGTCGTCCAATTGATTCCAAACCTGGCTGTTATTATATTGCAAACAGGTATAGGTGTTGAATGCCATGGGACAGAAGGCATGCTAGCGGGTTTCCTCATTGTACTAATCTGGAGCCACTGGGGCGACACAACTAATTTGCTCCTGGCAGCTACTTTGAAATATCTTTCCAGTTGGATGTGAGGAGGATCTGCTTTGTGTCCTCTTTCATGCTGCTGTCCACTCCATGAGCAACTGCGAATTTATGGTGCCAGAATCATGCAAGTTCTTAATTAAAACCCAAAGTGGCAACCGCCATCAAAGCGCAGCAGTATTACGCTATTTGATTATTACCACTGACGACCACACCAAATACACACACCCGCCGCACCATCCTACTGAAATCTTTGTTTAAATAACAGTGGCAGCAACAATAAATAAATAAATACCCCACACATGCGATCATGTAAATTGAAACGTTTTGAGAGTTGTTTGGTTGCAGCGATGGCAGGAGCTCGTTTTACAGCGTCGAGCTGTTTTATGGCCCTGTAGAACAGGATAGGTGCTGAGATCTGCGTAGTACACTGTAGTATAAAACCATTCAATAGTCTATAACCCCTTGATTAGTATTTGCAGCCAAAAAATAACAGCCCTACGTTTACTTCGAAATTAAAGGCAACACATAATAAAAATGTATTAATTCTTTATTGGGAAACTTTACGAAAAAAAAATCCAAACTAATACCATATGATAAAAACATGGAGGCTGACATTTAGGATTTTTTTTAGAGGCCTATATAGTCTGTTCGAAGTTTTCTTTTTTCCTAATATATTAATTTTAATAAAAAGAAAAAAAATGTTTTTTATTATTCAGTAACTGTAGACTATGTAAGCTGTCAGTCCTTTATGCTACCATATTATTTTAGTTAGGTTTATAGGCCTACGGGAATAATCTTACAATTTTCAGCATAAATACACACTCTCCCCCGGACCCAAGAAGAAAATATTTTTTCTTTATAGCCTAGGTATTTCCCCAGATAAAAGAAAATCAAATAGTATATATGTTTTACAGCATCAGATCACAAACTTGAGTAATTCTGAGTCAAGTAATTCCTCAGGTTTCTTTTTTTTTTTTTTTTTTTAATGTAGCTGAATGATTGAATTTCCCTTACAGCTCTACACACTTTAATGGAACCAGGCTGCATCTTCTGCCTCATCTACATCAAACACACCGCCATTTTCCCTCAGCACCAACACCAAAGTGCACAGCTCCGACTGAGCCACGACAGGAGCTGCATTCCAGCAAACACTGCACCTCACGGAGGAGGATGTCCCTGCGACTAACGCTACTACTCCGAAGTCCCCGGAGCATTCTCTCTCAGGAAACGTTTTCAAGATCTCGCTGAGAAAACAAAACAGTGCAGGGGCCGGGAGACCCTTGGCCCCCGTGTGGTTGATGGACAACACTTGCAGGAGCCTCTGCAGCGCTCTGTGTTTGTGACGTTCCGCGTTGGAGAAACCTACAAATTACCCACGTCACCGTCCCAGGGCCAAGGTTGGTGGGTGTGGCAAGAGGGGGGCTCCTATAGCCTTGATCTCCGCCAGTGTGCATCGTCTTTCTTTTGTCAAAACGGCCCCTGTCCTTCCTGATAATACCCTGACATATGCAAATTAAGCCTCAGAGATCCTGAGATCTTAGTCCGTGTGGAGAAAAAAAAAAAAAGCCAGGTTCTTGTTAATATATGTGGCACAAGAAATAAGGCTATCGCCTGAATACAACTGCATTGAGTAGCGCCTCATCCCCCCCTTCTTTCTTACATTAAAATAATTTAAACCTCAACCAAAATCTTGACCTTTATCCCAACCTTAGCCAAAAGGACCCCAACCTTAACTAAACACTCAGAAGTAGAAACACAACCATGCAAAACTGCATTGTAAAACCTCTTTGATCCACAAGGAGCAAGCTGAGCAGGAGTGACATCTAAAGTCAGGAATCAAAGGATGGCCTGACTCACACGGACTCAGGCACAAACCGTCATGTTTGCACTTAAAGAACCACCCATAACGATAAGCACACTGCGACAGCCACACACCAGCATGATTTTTTTTTTTCTTTAGAGAATACAAATACAGGTCTACAGTTTATACCAACATGTTTTAAAACGCCTCATGCGTGAAAACGTATACATTTTACAAGGACAATAAAGTGTATTTACTGGACGTGCTAAAGCTGGCAAAGTTACCTGCTGTAGTTTAATGCGAGGGGTCAAAGTTGGTCTCTGTACACATTCCATTTTCTGTTCCCACTCACTCTCATTGGCCCATTCCGCCGCTGCACACATTTCCGGGCTAAAGGGGCTCCTTGATTCCACTTTATTGCAGCGGGTTAAAGGTGAAGGCCTTGACATTATTGAAGTTCAAAGACTACATTTAATTATAAATTGTAGTTAATGCACACGTGCAATCGTCATGCACATATGCTGAGTGCACGAGAACACGTAGGAAATACACATGCGCCCACATAAGGTACACACACACACACACACTAACACACACACACACTAACACACACTTGGTGAAAAAAAATAACATGACAATTATGATTTCCTCTCTCCTAGATATCCCTAACACATGGAACAATTAGTCAACAATTATTTATTCATAACTGATGTGTTGAAATGGCTGAGGTTTGGGGTCAGTTCAAACAAATAGACGATATTTTAACTTGGCTATATCTGAGCTGGAAAACATTAGAATTTCACGACATCCTTCACAGGCCAAAATGTTTGCATATTTTTGGATTATATATATATATAATTAATATATTTAATACGCCATTCTTAAAATCTGTGTAAAAGACTGGATTTACAATGAGTTTCCAGAAATGTCCAGATTGGAAGAATGGCGGACATGACAGTTGTTTGCAGAGGGGTTTGGGTTTGGTTTGACATTGCAGACTAGATAGACCGAGTTCATGTCGAAACCTCTTGGCAGGTTTTTCCCCCCCTTCGGACATCCAGTCTTGCTTGTTTACTATTTACTGCGGAAGTGAACGCCATTCCCCAAGAACAGACGGTGCAATTAAGAGAAAAAAATAGCCATTTAGTGCCCCTGTCTTTATGGTGGTGTCTAGACTACAAGAGTGGCGATTCCATTTAGTGGGCACTAAAAGAGGTTATCATTCCACTCTCCTTCTCTACATTTCTAAGATTTGGGCTTTATCGTCCTTTAACACGCTTGGTACAATTCAAACATGATCTTTCAGAGCGGTGTAACCTGAAATTACCCTAAAATCTGACAAGTGTAGGCCCGTCCACACTATCCTACTCTTCAGTTTCACAACCTCCGCCAAAATCTACCACAGCAAATGTGTGATCATCATGAACTGGCCATGAACACAATTCAGAAGGGTGTGCACATGTTGTGTATGCGTGCCATCAGTTTCAGGGAATACACACGTTTATTTACAAAAAAAAAAAAAAATCCGAGTCATGTCAAAGCGCGCGCAGTAAACATTGCGCCTGCTGAATAAATACAAAGTCCTCAGTAAAGGTTATTTTGATCACGATAGCACAAAAAGCACAAAGCCGGTGAGTTTTGCCTATATGTTTCTGTTTATTTCATAGGTATTATATTAATGATACATAGGCCGACAATCTGTTCCTCGTGTCTGGAATCCAAAGCACCAATGTTTGAAGCAAATAATTTAACGAGTGTTGGCGTTAAAGCTGTTGAAGTTGTAGGGGCACTGTACTGAAAAATAGCAGCAGGGTTGGGGGGGGGAAGAAAATTCAACATACGCCTATTTACAGTCACGAATGCACATTGCATAGGCTACTCTGTACAGGGGGTATACTTTCACAGATTGGACGTCACAGTTCTCACTGGCGAAAACAATGCAGCCTGGAGATTTGCTATAACTTGTTCATACTCTGGCCGAGAAATAATTAGATAGTGATATGCTATATACATAGACCAGAGGGAAGGGGAAGAGCTAAAAGTTGTCTGCGCAATAAGGATTCAAACTGTTTGTTACATTTGATAGTATTAACAAATATGTCTATATGAACAATAGAATAAACACAATGGAGAATCGTGATAAATAGAGGGACATATTCAAGAACAGCATATAAATGATTATTCTAACCATATAGGCCTTTCTGGGGATCAGCTAGAAATTCACTGCCGCCCGTAGGGCAATAAGAAAATGGCGACTTTATCCCATGCAGGCCTGTAGCTCCCACTGTCCACTTTAACATTGCACTGTTGGTGATTTGGGCTCCTTTAGAAAATGCTTATGCCCACGATTACAATTCAATGAGATAAGAGTAGGCCTTAATGTCACTGACCAACACTGTGACACTTTCTGCTCCTGCTCACAATAGGGGGTTTCCAGAGAAGTACTGCAGGCGATCTCTGCTCAGCTTCTTCTCTTTCATTCTTCTATTCTGAAACCAAATTTTAACCTGGCGGTCGGTGAGGTTTAACATTCGGGATAGCTGAAGCCTTTTTTCTTTGTTGATGTAAACGTTAAAGAAGAATTCCCGCTCCAGCTCTCGAATCTGAAACTTGGAATATGGACACCTCTTCTTCCTTGTGCGAGGAGTGCCTGAAGACAAAGTAAAATAAATTCAACAAAATCAGACTTTCACGGGAAGAAGCGACAACGTCAGACGAATTAAAAATTAATAATTTAGACAATACTGGACAAAATGAGGATTTGCAGCTGGGGTGGCGATTGACCTGGCAAACGCTGAGAACTCAGTTTCAGTGGCATTAGTAATGATAACATTTCAGTCAACATTCATCAAGCACAGTCAGTAACTGGGGCTATCAGATAAACCAGCCATAAAGAGTGTTAAATATCCGATTCACTTGGAGCAAATAATATCAACTTACGGCTTCTAAGTACGTGTTTATCTGTTATAAATATACAACAACAAAAGTATTTCACCGCATTATGTGCGTCACATTCCTCTGGAGCTAAACTAACAATTTACACAATCTTTTGGCAGTGAGTTGAAATGCATTGCCCATGTTTGCAATGGCCTGTGTAGACCTCTGTGGCCCTATAACTTACTATCAAACAGGTGACTGGGGAAATAGATTTTTTTTTTTTTTTTTTTTTTTTTTGTGGAAGAGGGACAAACATCAGTCTCAGTTAGCTTGTATCTACAGCCTGGCTGAGCTAATACAATGTAGGCTACATAAAGCTAAACATAAATAGGACATGTTTGCTGAAACAATAACAACACCTAAAGACAGCATTCATTTTACTTCATGCTGGTCATTCGGGCTAGTGTTATAATAGGTTTCATGCACATTGTTAGTCGACAGGTGAAATGTAGATTTGGTTTTAATTTTTTTTTTTTTTTTGTAGCGGCTACTTTAGAAATAGCATAATATGCAGTTTCCTCATATATGGAAGCAAAATACTCGATTCTCTACCACTGATTTATCAAGTATCTGCTTGTAGACTGGGGACACGGTTCTAGATAGATAGATAGATAGATAGATAGATAGATAGATAGATAGATAGATAGATAGATAGATAGATAGATAGATAGATAGATAGATAGATAGATAGAGAAACGCATTTAACCGTAAAGTGTGTAATACTCTGTGCAGCATGTCTTTTGCGGGCAAACCCAGTGCTAAAAGAAAATTCACAAGACGCCAAAAGCAATGTTCTGCTCAATTGGTTTTTACTCTCGACAGCCCAACGAGAAAATCCCTTAAAATGCCCAACGCAAGTTCATGATCAAAGTTAACATTTGTCACAATAGCTCTCTCTTAAAAATTTCACAGACTCTCACCATAGAGGCGTCTGTGTATAACATCCCCCTTTTTTCAAAGCGCTTTCCCATCGTAAAAATTCTTCTCGTTGCAAGAAAGAGCTTTGTAGGGTTATAATAAAATCCTTTGAATGCTTATAAAACTCCACATAAAATCTGACCGACAAAACACCGGGCTAGTCCCCTTAACCTTCCCCCATTTTACTGCTTCGGTATACCTACTCGAGTGGCTGCTCTTGCTGGCGTTGCCGTCCTTGGTTGTTGCGGAGGAAGAAGTACATGAGCCTGAATTTGTATGTTCCTCCTCATCTTCTGGATCTTTTTCCTGCTCCGAGGCTCCGGGTACGGAGGCTGTGGGCTGTTGCTGTTGCTGCTGTTGCTGCTGCTGCTGCTGCTGGGAGTCGCTTTCCAGCTTTCCCCCCTCGCCCTTTTGTAAACAATTGTCTGACTGATTGTCCGTGCTGCTGCAGTATGCGGTCTCGAAAAAGCGGTCGAAGCCTTGCGGGAGGACGTTGTTTTTCCCCACGCCGGAGTAAAAACCTGTGGAGGGGTGATTGGAGACCGGGTGGGTGTGATGGTGATGGTGGTGGCTGTACACACTCTCGTTCTTCATAAGCATTTCTGTCATGGTGGATGGTGGAAGACAGTCTCTATGCACCAGATCCTCTCCCGAGTAGCACGATGCATAATTGCTTCTGTGGTGCCATTTACTAGCAGGGTCTAAGCCGTATGAAACTTCCCGTACCGGCTGCACTTGAGACAGATTTGTGGAATAAGGGTAGCTGATTTGCCGGGACGGGGCCTGTGGAAGAAACGAGGAGACCGCAGAAAACTCGGGGACGTAGTAGGTGCAGCTGGGGAGGTAGATGTTGGACGCGCAGCCAGTCCTGTCCCCAAACTCGGATGTCCGGTCTTTGCGCGTCTGGGAGCAGAAGTTGCCCAGATTCACCGAGTTAAACATCTTTCTCTCTCTCGTACTCCGCACTATAGATAGATGTTTTGGATACGAGCTGCAGCAGAAGGGAAAAATTTGGGAAGGCGAGATGACGCGCAATCCGTCTAAGTCGCCCCGCAGACACGTGATCGAAAGTAGATATTGTCATATATCAATTTGGAAGAGTTGGATGTGTAGGAGTGGTTGGCTTTAGGTAAGATCGAGGAGGTTCAAACGAATAATTTTCAAACACCAAAGGCGCACTAAGAAAACCAGTAACAGATTCCTGTTTGCTGGCTTATGACAATTAGAGCGATATGTGCTGTGTGTTTATGTTTATGGGCTGGTGGTAGGCTAGCTACACAGCTCCAGCTCCTTAAACAGGCATAGCACTAACTGCACAGCGCACCCACTAGCATGCTTTTCATAGTGTTATGGAGAGTTACAGGTAAGATTATTATTATTATTATTATTTATATTATTCATATTATTAATGTTGCTAATATTAATATTAGTGCCACCATATGTCGTTGTTGTTGTTATTAATGATAATATTATTGGAGTATTGGTTAATGTTAATATTTTAATTACAGAATGAGGAAACACTGACACTGTTGCATACAGTGCAGATCTGCATTAAGACAGCAGGATTCGCCCAGTCAGGTATAAATCCTTTCAGAGACAATCCCAGGAGCTCAATCATCGCGCCACTATTTACAAAAAGTTTCAGAGTGAATGATTCGTGTTCTTCTACAAATCTCCCTGTAGAATCCCCAAGACATTTTACACTGTGGTCTTTGAATATGTGGGAGATCTTTTCATATGGATTATATTAGTTCTTTTGATCCCTCTTTTCATTCGTTGCTAGTGGCTACATAAATCTGCGGCACACATTATTAAACAGAGGTGTGGATGAGCCGGGCTCATCTATTTAACATTATGCAACATATTAATTCGTCATCCATTTTATTTAGCCCTTTCCCTTTTTCACCACATGGAAAACCACGCTACTCTGGTGGAAGTGGAGTTGAACTAACGCTTAGGCAATGTGGAATATACATAGCATACATGTGGCCTGAGCAAGCTAAAGCACTCGGCCCACTCTCATTATTCCCTTTGACTTTGGATCATGACAGAGTCCATGGAGGACAACTGCGCATTTCAAGACCCAAGGTTGCTGGAGTTCCTGCAGGAATACTACCAGTGAAGCCTGGGGACCTTGCATCCCCTCAAGTGGGAAATGTGTCCTAACTATATATAAACACAAAACTCACAAATATGTAATAATACACTTCAAACTGATCAGTCAGCATTATTATTCCAGTTATTGACAGCACCACCCACAATATCCCCTCAGCCTCTCTGTGAAATATTGAACTGATATGTTGGGATATAATGTCTCCTTGGACTCACTAGTCGATCAAATTAAATGTTTTGGTTTTCAGCTTTTGTCTATAAGCTTCAAAGCAAAGCAACAATTTGTCTTCTTGTAAACGGCTACTTACAGGCCATTCAGACTGAGCCTATTGAACAAGTACTATGAATGTATCCGACGTTTCCCTCTAAAATTAAATAAGTCCCAGCTGATGTTGCAAGCTGCTGTGATCATTTTATTTTCCACCAGAATGTCGACATTTATCTGTGGGTGACTGTTAAAAAGAGAGACATGTCGCCCGGACTTTTTTTTTTTTTTTTTTAATAAAATGTAATAAAATGAATGGTTTGGAGAAAAGATGCGCCTGCGTGTTCTTTCCTGCGTCATTGTAAACTTTTAATTGTACTATTGAGGCCCATCTTTGACTCTTTATAGACTAACTGATACTATCACAAGGTGAAATTAATATGATGGCCCATTGTTTATGATTATAGGCTACTTCCTAAATGTTGCAATAGACTCTCCAATTATTATCCAATATTCCAATAACACTATCGTTCTATTACAACCACTTATGGGACACCTGTGTTGTTTACAAAAAAAGAAAAAAAGGAAAAACAAAGTTAGTGTATTCGGAAATGAACTGGCGGAGTGAAAGGAGCGAAGAAAAGTAGCATCACCAGAACTCAGCATTGGAAATGAAAGTCCATTGCAGGCGTATTTGTGAAAAAGGTGGCAATGGCATTAGCTTGTTTATTACCGCTACAGACAAAAGGTTGTCTCACATGATGCATCCTGCATCCAAGTACAAAGAAAGCAGACAGCTGTCCAGACACAGCACTTGAATTTGACCACTAAAATCCTCTCTACGTCCACCATAAAACTCAGAATGGCAGTAGTAACGCTAAATTCCTTTGTTCTACAGAAAACCATAAACGTTAAGAATGAGAGGAATTTAGATTTCAGCAACTAGATATTCTGCAACTTAAACACAAAAAATAAAATAAAACAAAAAAGAACAAGAAAACAACAACAACGTGCTGAATTTTCACACCGAGCCCCATAAGGTATTTTCTGCTATTTGGGTTTAGCTGTCCATGTAAGAAATGTGGCAATTTAGGCCACTGACACTGGAATAAAAGCCTCAAAATTATGTTTTGTTTCATTTTTACAAGGTCAAACAATTCAGTCAAATGTTTCAGAGTAACAGAGATTGATGAACAGTACGAAAGAAAACAGTGCAATAGTTTATTTGTAGCTCGTGAAGCACAGCTAAAGATGTAATTCTTGGCAGACGGATAACCGAAGCTAAGGAGATATTTGTGTAAACATCTTGGCCTGTGGCCTGTATGGACACATGCTCCACACATGCTTGCAGCATTAGTGATGCGCAGTTGCATAACAATAATAATAATTCGAACATCAAACTGTCCTTGTCTGTTTTAACAGTCTGAAATATATAGTACAGTTTATTAAAATATGAAACACATGACTTGGATTTGAAGTTAAATTTCTGAAAAGTGAAAAGCCGCCACACTAATTGTTTTATAATAAAGCTTCTGAATTGCGACATTTAAAATGTATCCATATGTTAACATTACTCTGACCATAATATCATCTGTAGAATTAAAAAAAAATGTCAATAAATAAAAACTACAAACATTTCTTTTTGCAGACAGTAAAAGAACCAGAGCAAAACAATATTGTCAAATCACTTTCTCATCATAATCATTTCAATTATGCGTAAAAGAGCTGTATAAATAAGTAATGTGAGGGAATAAATAAGTGATGCACTAATAAAATTCAAAAGTTGGGACTGCTTGTCAAGACAAATGCAAAAGATGAGTTTAAAAGACCTCACAGTAGCCTACGCAAAAGGAATTGAGGCGTTTAAAGGAATGGGAAATAGTATCTTCTCCTGGCTGCGTTTAAGTCGCAGTATTTGTCATAATGTGGCAAAATATGACCAGTCAGCGTCCGTCACTTAGCAAAATCCGCCTTCTGAGAGTTTAAACGGTGGATATTTTCGTCTTGGTGCGCTCGGAACAACAGTCAAAGAATAAGGTTAACCATGTGTTTATTTCACTGGATGAACGACTCCCAGCAGCTGATATTCCGCTAGCAGTAGGACCCAGGAAAGTTTGATTTGGTTGCACCAAATGAGCAGGCTAAGCTTATGCAGAGTTTTGCACGCAAAGGGGTCTGAGTTGAGTTTATCAGCCCATGCTAATTCTATATTATACGAACCCATACAACTATTAGCAAAATGTTCAGTGCAGGTACCACTATTCTGTTCTGTTGGCTAATCCAAAGCAAGGTGTTGTAAACATTTTCTTTTAAATATCACTGTTGAAGCACTAACTTTACAACTGTGTCTGAGGAATTTAAGCTATGTATTGCTGCCCATAGCCCCATAATTACAATGGTTAACCTCGGAGTCACCCTCTTGTTAAGAAGAACATCCAGTTCAAAAATGAACTGGCACCTAAATATTACAGTGTTTTGGCGCTGTGTCGACGAATCTGGTGCCAAACAATACAACACACACAAACACAGACAGGCACATACAATGGGATCAGTTCTGCAGTTAGCTGAAGTCAAGGCTAAATGTGGGAAGCCTGTGTAATCATATTACTGTCCCCTCATGGCCTAGATAAGTTTAATTGGATGTAAGTCGGGCAGTTAAACTTGTCTGTATGAGCTGCGAACAGTTTCAAGCAACACTAAAGAGCCTTGTTTTTTTTTTACTGAGGTCTCAGTGAATGCACCTAGCGTGGAGCGTCTGTGGTGGCAACAATAGCTTACAAGATAAGGATGTGTGTTGCTGTTACATTTAGAGCAATCTCCAGAGTGTATTTCTCTTACAACCACTAGGACATAAAGCCTTCACAACAATGCGTTAACTTTTTTATTAGAAGTATTAAATGATTTCACATCAGAAACTGCCCAATAGTGACTGCTGGTCCCAGCTCCTATGTGTTATTTAGATGTCCTCGAACACACTGCAAATCCTTTGAGCAGAGGAACAGTAAACACTGAAGTGTATCCATCTTTGAATAAATGCTAGATAAGCTAAAAATAGGCTTATATTACATATTTTGCCAAAGGGGCTCTTAACTTTATGGTTAATGCCATTTTACAAAAGTCAAAATGAAAAGCATTTTATGTGAATAAAGCACTACAGGCTGTGGCCTGTCACATGCCGATGTGTTTATTAAAAGGATATTTTAAGCGAATTAGACCTTTACTAACAGCACAGTTAATCTTCTAAAATATCCGAATCAGCCATTAAAATCAGCAGGTATTATGTGCCCAGTGTTTGAGCACAATCCAGCCTTGACTAACAATCATAAATAAAGTGTTTTCGGAAATTACGCACATGACGGCACAACATTAGCACGAGCTGCGAAACAGGCCTGTGCAAGGGTTTGTTTTGGATTTTAAAGATTTACAGACAATTTAAAAAATGAGTCTGGCGACCAAGAGGAAATCATCCAAAAATGAGTTTATACATTTATTTTATCGAGATTAGAGGGAAGCGCCTCACTTGATGCCATTTTTCCATTTTTCGGTCAAAATTTGTTGGGACGAGTGGTTCGTCAGAAAAGAAGTGATGTGCGCACACAAGAAGACGATCACACGACTGATGGAATCGCCCCTAAATGCCCAAAATTGCTCCAAATTAATTTGTCATTGTGACTAGAATCAGTTCAAATGCAGCAAATATTTTCAACATTTATGTCAAACAAGACGAAGCGCGCGCTGCTTGGTTCTTTTCGCGTCGGGGGTCAAAATGCATTATTTTAGTTTACACTGGTCTGGCACAGGAGTGGCTCAGTATGTGAACCCAGAATAGAAGCACTAAGCTTTACGCTACAGGCTCAGATATATTTGAAATGCCTGCTCAAACACTTAGCGTTAAAGTTTGCTTTGCCATCTGAGCTGCAGATTTCCGAGCGTTTCCTTCTGAGGCCAAACCTTTAAACACATAGAGAATCTGCACATAAAATATTGATATTCGTATAGGAAAAGGGCGGATTCACCGCATGTTAACTGCACCGATATTGGACAAACTTGAACAGGTGACAGAATTTTCCATCTAAAATTGTAAGAGCGGATGTGCAGCTCTATGCTGCATACTTGACCTTCAGCGAGTGCGTTAGGGCCCAAGCGTCGGTCTGGAGAGGACAGCCCACCTCCAACACACTCAGCATGAAGGAAAGCGCACCGTGCATGTAGAAGGTGGTTTAAAAGAGAGAAGTTAACAGCGACAACGCGATTGGGAAACGGAGATTAAATAACAATGAAGAGAAATATCACTTGCTTATCGCTGATAAATGTCGTATATATCCTTTACATTGATACTACGCTGTCATGGGATTTCAAAAACACTAAAGGAGAAATGGCTTGAGATGCTGTAACCGGCTGAACAAGAACAACAAAACGAAAACGACTGGCTACTGATTTGCCATCACAACATCAATCTGTTTTGAAATTCTGAGATGTTTTTCTCTCTTTCTTTCTTTCCATCAGAGACAACTGGTCTAAGAGGAATTCGGCTCTTTCAGGGCGGCAATGAAACCTTCACACTTCTTATTAAGGGCTGTTTGACGTGCGAGGCTATTGAAAAACAAATTGATAAGAGGGTACGTTTCAGAAAAATAGAGCTCACACAGAACTCATTTCAAATCATGTCAAAATCAATATATAGCAGTTGTGAAAGGACTGAAACGATATGGATCTATCTGGCTAACCTATCCCCTCTTTCTCTATCACATTAACACTCTCCTTCAAAATTCACACACGTCCACACACTCCACACACACTTTAGCAGGAATAACATGGCTTTCTATTTCTCTAGCCAGCTTCGTACCATAAACGGCAGAGGGGTGGCGGGGGACGTAGACCACATGCCACACAAGTTCTCTGCGAAGGGCACCGTGGAGCTCACTGACCTTTGGGACGCGGAGACAGGCCGCCATAAACAGATTTAGCCAGTCTCAAAGTCAAAAGTGCTCAAGAGCAGTGAAAGCCCTATTGTAAAGACCTGCAAAGCCAACTGAGATTTCACCCTGTTTTACAATCCAAATATCTTGTGGTTGTCCGCAATGGCGACAGATTTGAGTTTTTATTATCATGATTATTCATTTCCTCTTCTATTCTGTATAAAGCGAATTAAACCAAATTAGAATACAGACAAACAAATATGTACTAACTAACATTAGCTGTTGTGCTGGGATAATTTTATAGATGTTATGGGGGCAGAAGGGATGGCAGGTGAAGACTCAGAGCAATGTTTACTGATTTGTTGGACGTGAAAGCTTAAAACGTTCCCAGCACGAGGTTATTGCACAAGGAAATGCAAAATAAAAGATAGAAATAGTCTGCCCGAGTAAATGGGCTGCACAGAAAAGTCACACATATCACCCACAGATTCGTCTGGTTTGAAGTTCAAGTTAAATCTAGGCTTCGTGTTCAGATATCCGTTTGGCACCGACCAAAGACCTGGCTGTCAAATTATTCAGTCCAAATAATCCCACCGTTTTACGCAGGAATAATCTAACTAGGCCACAAACACAAACAACTGTTTGCTGCACTTCCTCTGGGACATATTCCCGTTGCGGGTTGTTTTGATGCTTGCACCGGTATCCAACTTGTCAAAATGCGTTTCTATTAACAAACCATGCATAAATTCAACTTCACTCTTTCCTCAGTTACCACAACGCAAATCTTCTATCTTTTTGTCTTTAACAAACAAGGGATCCCGGTTAATACCTGCTTCTCTCACTGGCTTTTCCACATACC
The DNA here is from genome assembly GCA_038496675.1 of Rachycentron canadum. NCBI lineage: Eukaryota > Metazoa > Chordata > Actinopteri > Carangiformes > Rachycentridae > Rachycentron > Rachycentron canadum. Next base: position 1,353,933 of record CM076652.1, read on the forward strand.
AAGATTGTTTTGCGCAGTTTTACAAGCTCACTTGCATATAAAGCTGCAAATATAAATAATTTAACCCCATGAAGATATTTTAATTGCTACTATTTAGATTTCAACGCCGCACACATGGAGCATGTTTCCTCGAGCTTTTTAAAGTTTTTAGAAAATATTTGTTGCATAGCTGACCTTGAGGATTTTTTTTTTTTTTGCAAATAATGGCACAGATACTGCAGAACAGTCAAGACCGTCACGGTGCATTTTACATCTATTATTCTCCTCTAACCCATTTAACAAGGCAACACACAAACACAAGACATTAGTTTATGTCCTTTCGTGGTCAACAGCGCGTTTGATAGGCTAAAAAGATTGGAGTTGTTATGAATGATGTCCCCTGGATGATCAAATTCAATACACGCAATTTAAGATCTCCCTGGTGTTATTTCATAGTCGTGGTTATTATCATATGGCAGCAAATACTTTGGTAGACATGCTGGGTATGGTTTGCATCAGCCTGGCGTCACTTTATAACAAATGCAGTGTGTACAGCCTTGATTAAAACAAACAGAAGGGCCGTTGTCAGAGCATAAAGGGATCCATATTAAAGCATTACGCCTGCATTTCTCTTATTTTACGGAGATAATTCAAACTGAGTTGCTACTACGTCGTCTGACATACACTTGACGATTCTGGGGAGTCATTCAACTGAAATGATCCAAGCCATGTAATCAGATGCGTACATGTATATAGGGAGTATTTTGGCTCATTCTGACTAGGTGTAAGACATATTATATACTCAATCATTTTCAGCTGACTCCGTGATTTGTTTAGAATATTTACAGGGATCCTCCTACAATCCAATATGTCATTTTTGATATTTCTAAACTCACGCACTGTGGTTGATCGAACAGCAGCGGTCCACACGGCGGTGGACCTTACAGCTCTTATCTTCATTCAACACACGTAGGTTATACAATACACAAAGAATGATTCTTTACATTACATTGATGAATATGTATGACTGGAGGTTCAGGACTCAGTCAGCCTAACTGGGGAAGGTGGGTTTGTAGTAAGGGAAACAAATATCAGAGGCTATAGAAGCAGTGTTAGCAGACAGAAGAGAGTACTGCAGTAAGGCTTTCATAAACTCATCACAAGACATTTGTCTCGTGACAATAACACTGAATCCTTGACATTCCTGGTCTGATAGTAAATTTCAAGTCTATGGTATTAAGGTTGTGTTAAGTATTATGTAAAAAGTATTAGTTAGTGTGTGTGCTTGTGTGTGTGTTGTGATCCTGGACAGACTGACTCAGGAAGGCCATTCATTGGGTCGCTTGCAGGAGCGGCTGTGCACAGTTCACTGAAAAGGCAACATCTGATCTCAACATTGAGAAAGCACAAGAGTTTCCAGTGAACATGCTTCAGCTAACTAAGACTGGAAACCGTTGAGGACAGACACGTTAATGCTTGGTTAGTGAGTTGAAATAGGAAAACACCGCACATCCCTGCACTGCTTTACACTTTCTTGCCAGTAGGGAGAGCCTTGTGGGTTTAAACAAGCGTTTACTGGACAAACATCTATTCGGTTTGGTGAAGATACATGCCGTTTTAGAAAGTTTTAACTGGTGTGTGTATGTATTCAAGCCATGGTTTGATGTGTAATTATCACGCGATCATCCCTAATGCAAAGCAGGAAATAGGATGCAGAGTCAGTCCAAGAAGCTTGAATGGAGCACTGGGGTGTAACCCTATTATTGCTTTACAGAGCTATTGCGTGTTTAGCTGCGCTGTTATAGGCTTGTAGCATAGCACTGACATTGATCAGGTCGAACTTCAAGGGAAACCACAAGACATCAGGAAAAAAAAGCATTTTGACTTAAAGTATGCAGTTGTAAAAGGGAGTTGTTTCCGCGTCTGAGGTTACCCTTAAAAAGTTATATGTTCAATGCAAGATGGGCTTTATAATATGCATCTGGCCGCCATTTTGCATGGTCTTAAGTTATATCATTATAACTTAATTATAGAAGAAGAATTATAAAAGAAGGCCGACCTGTGTGGGCTCTTATTGCTTATAGTTCACAGCATGTACAATTATGTGCCAACAAAACACTCTCTCAAATGCTTCCAAATGTCCCATTAATGCTCAGATTTTTATTTCACTGCGGTGGACACATGTATTTTTAAACTGTGTTACAGGTCACGTCTAATAAAATAATCCCACCAGTCAACACTCAGAAAAGCTGATTTTAAAGGAGAACATTCACAAAAGCGACGCAATGACACACTGAAGTAACACCAATAAACATTTCAATATTCTGTTTATTGAAGACCTTACGCATATACATTCATATCATTATTACTTTTACAAGACAACGTAGCAATCCTTACAAGCGCAAAGAAGGGAATGCAGTGAGGGACGAAATAAAAGAACGATAACAAACAACGACTACACTGAAACAGGGTTTCTTTAAATGTCATGTATGCTTAAATTTCTTGCATACCATTTCATATATCCATTCTTGGCAGTATAATATAACAGACCCACATTTCCAACCCTTGCAACCACAAATAGGCTGTGGAATGCGATATTGTACAAGACGATCAATAACATAAAGCACTATTATATATCGATAAGGGATCCTAAAATAGGATGCAAATAGTAACATGTGTAATTTCATTTTACAAAGTTATACACGAGTACAAGGTAAGGAAAGGGATGACACTGAGCACATTGCAAGGAGCATGTACGTTAAGTAGGCCTGTAGGCCATTTGTCCTTCCACCATAATAATATTAATAATAATAATAATAATACATTCTTTGTAGAAGTTTGTGTCAAAATGTTTCAGGTTCTGTTCGCTTTTCATTTATTCAAAAAAAAAAAAAGTATAAAAAAGTCACCTAGAGAAAAAAGTGGCCCGCAGAACACGACTTATAGCTATTTCACATCAATAACATGCTGCAAATACATTTCACTGCTATAGCTTACTCATTATACATTACAGATAATGCACTGCATTCGCCCCGGATTGAGGGAGCTCACATGTAGGCCTATTATTGAATGTCCTAAATGTCTACATATTTAGTTTAATTGTGAGCACAAAGTTTTAGAAGTGCTCTTTTAGGCCAAAAAAACTTGTCCCATCTCCCCTCCCGGGTGCAACTTTTGTCGGTTTCCTTGTTTAACCAAGTGGGACTGAAAATGTACATATAATGTTGGATATTTTCATTACAGATCCTAGTGAGTTTATTGTAGAATATACTATTTTTTCACAATCTGGACGTGAACTTTTAATAGCAGCTCAACCCGTATTCAAACGGTGATGTCATAAAGATAAAGAAATGCAATGTAACCCATGCAGGATTCTGTGGTTGTTAAGACAAGTTGAAAGGTAATAAAAGTAAGAAAAATAGGCCACCTTTAGAAACTTGTTAGCACATGAACAAAGTCATGACAATTAATTTCTCAATGCGCAGTAATGTGATATGGATTAAGTTTCGGTTGTAGTCCTCCCTCTCCCCATGCAGACTGCCAGACTTCCTGCCCGTGACCATGAACGTGTCCACAACGGGTGGCGAAAACTATGGAAAGGAGATAAGGATGATGCTCCCCTGACCGAGCAAACTGTGGCTTTGGAAGTATTAAGCAACCGCGAGGGAGATTCTTCTTCATCAGTTCATAAACCCAGAGAAATAATTGCGCGGATGTGGCACCAGCCTGATTGTCAGGCTTTTGTGTTATTACAACTTCTCTCGTTTTTCAGGCCTATTTTGAGATTTTGCAAAGTGGTCCCGCTCCCTCTTTATTTTCTCTGAAAAAAGAAAACTAAACGGATGATGTCATTGTGTGTCATCCCAAACAGAGCAAGACACATTTCAACCTACACGCTTTGGCGTGATACTTGGTTGCACATTTCGCATGGCTTATAATTAGGACGAAGACTCATCTCTCGAAAGATCATGAAAACCAAGAGATGCATCTTTCACAGAAAACACATTCTCACAGCTTTTTGTGCGATTATACCAAACATGAAGGTAGTCTCACTGAGAACATCTTTGAATGCCACATAATGGCTTGTTTTGGGCTTGTGTAGCCCGCACCTTTGAGGAAAAAAAATATTAAAAAATGCTGCAATAATTGCCTGCGATGTAAAAGATGGATAGATGAGTGCATGCACTGAAAGAAGACCTAAGGGAGCATAGAAGGCTTGGCTTTTACTGCCTATCGATTCACCTTCTGCCGCATCTCTAAAAGTAGGCCAAAGCTTGCTCCCTCAGCATGAGTCTCTTCTTCTTCATCCTGCGGTTCTGGAACCAGATCTTGACTTGTTGGTCGCTGAGGTTCAGACGGTCGGAGAGCTCCCTCCGCCGCTGCCTGGTAATGAACTCATTTAGCATGAATTCACCCTCTAGCTCAGCCAGCTGAAGTTTGGAATACGGTTTGCGCTTCTTTCTGGTCCGAGTGTGCATCGGGTACCACGGGGCACCTGGAGGAGGGGGAAGGAGGAGGGGAGGGGGAGGAGGAGGGGGTGCATACTACGGATTAGTCACCACAGTAGCAAAATCACGGTCACCTCCAAGGTTATGACGAGCCTACAGGGGCGCCAGTTGTCAAAGAAAGGCTTGGGTACTCGGCAGTGAATTACATTTCATTTCATTTCATTTAGTTTATACAGGAAAGTAATCAGAAGATTCTATCTACAGGTCAAATTACATTATAGTGACACAGCACTGAGCTTGTATTAAGATGTCTGAAGCCGTGGAAATCTAGACAGCATTTCAGTGAGAATATTTCTTTGTTTTTGCAGTGACTCCAGATGTAGTGATTCTGTTTTGTGTTAGGATTCACAAAACTGATGCCCCTGGAAGCTGTCACTTCCTCCATACACAACCAAACTGGATTTGTTTTGGTCCCCCCACCCACCCCACCCCCCGGGCTGCCTGGACATATATGATCTCAAATCCAATTTCCAGACCACGAGGACCACTCCAAGGGTGGACAAATTTTGATCATAAGTGTTTTTATTTTTCAGCCTCCTCTACTGAGACCACCAGTATATAGCGGTTTGTATCACAGGAAGTTTTATTGTTGCAGTTAAAGTAGCATTAACGTGATAATTAAGACGTACTTGCAAATACCCTGCTTATTTGCGAGTTTCAGAGCATATTAAATGACTCTTGAGTACACAGCGACAGATATTAATTCTGTTTACGAGTCATTAAAAAGAAAACTCTCTATTCGATGCAGTCAACCAAAGCGGCTCACCCCTTTAAATCACTGCACTAATTTGACTACACACAGAGCAAAAATGGACAAAAATCCACCGTCTAGGTGCCTGAAACATGAGCTAAACTAATCTACTGCGATGACAGGTCTGACTGTTTATTCATAAGCTGGTAGGCACTGTGATTTGGTGAGGTTATCTATAACTCCACACAACCACGTTGCGCGTGGAGTATTATAGGGCAACCCCTAGCGGCGTTTCCACACCACGCAAGTATCCTGCAGACTAATGGGCTGCAAGTTGTGCATCAACACAACGAGCTCCAACGATGCTTTAATACCGCAAGTGTACGATATTTGCAGCCATCTTATAAATAATGTACACATAGCCTACGTTAAAATGATTGTGATTAAAAATAGTAGCACCCACCTCCGCCTGCGGCTATGTTGCTTGAATGGCTTCCCGGTGACACCAGGGTCTGTGTGTCGCTGGATGAAGGCTTGCTGCCCTCGTTGAGCAGAGAGGAGCTGGAGTCGGACTCCATTGACTGACAGGATGGCGGGTCTTGCGTTAGCTGCTCGGTCCCATAATCATATTTGGAAAAGGCGGCAGTGCTGCCAATTCCACTGTGCATCCCGTGGTCAGATGTTAGGGATGATGTGTCTCTCGCCCTATCCTCTCTTTTGAGGCTGCTGCCACCTGAACAGGTCTCCCTGTTCCCGTTGCCGTTGTTATAATAACATTTACCCTCTTCTGGTCTAGTAATTTCACACGACCGATTGAAAGAAGGGTTAATAGACACGGGGCTGCTAAAGTAGGATTGAGAGTATCCATTGCACGGCTCCGAAGGATTCCACGGAAGGGAGCAAACATTGTCCCTTCTCGGGTAGGAGAGAGACGGTAGCCCCGCCAGTTGTCCCCCTGAGGCTCTAAAATTCGGAAAGTAAAATGTGTCTCCAGTGTGGATGTTTACCAAAGGTCCCACAAACCCTGGATTAAGGAGATTATGCTCGCCCATTTCCGCGGGCCCGACCAACAGCTTCTAGTTTATTGCAATCTGACATTTAACATAGTTAAACCTGGAGGGGCGCCTGATTGGTCATCCTCAAACCACGTGTGCAGGCTAACTTGTGTTACACATGGTACCACCCACTTGGTCCATCTCAGACAAAACAAAACATTAACTTCTGTATTACAGAGGTTTATATGCTTTTTAAAAATACTATAAACCTTTTATTAAAAATGTAGAATCTTGTTTTTCTTCACTTGAGTCATGCTGAGTCCAAAAGGAGCCGAGGCTGCTTCTCCTTTTACACTTGTGGAACTGTCCATGGCCTCGTTTAATATCTTTATAAGCTGGCAAAAGTTGTTTAAATGCTATTTCTTATGAAAACTATTTTTCTTGAAGGAGAGGGTGCATATGACATCTTGTTTTCTAGCAAATTATGGTTGAATTCCATGTCACATAAAGCTGTGATGTCCCAATTTTACAAGCTTGTTTTAAGAAAAGACTGATGCTCATTGCCGCACTCTCCTCATATTTACAGTAACGGGGTCAGCAGGTTGAAGCCACTGGCTCTGTAAAAGAGGACGATATTCTACAAGGTTACTTTAAGAGGGTATATTTCACATAATATTCTCTAGTACACCTCACATGAACAACTTTAACAGATACCTCCAATAAACGTTCGCAGCCAAACTCTGGTGGGATTGTTATACCTCTCACAATTCTTTTATATGAATTTTACAAGATATCAGAGGGCACTTAACTGATTCAATCAGCCGAGAGTCTCTCTGCTTTATATCTCACTAATTAGTTGATTTGTAGATGCAGTTCTGAAGACGCTGAACAAATATGTGACATTCAATGCAGTGGTGATCCTCTGCTCTGACAGAAAAACACGTTTCACACACACACACACACACACACACACAAAACTTCTTTTTCCAGTGTGCTTTTTTTCCTGCAGAAAACTCCGCCATGATGTGCACAGGTTAGGGGCATTCTGCCAACAGCTGGCGCAAGGATTTCTGATGTGGTCTTTGGTCATGAAGGTGGCCAACCATCACCCTCAAACATATTCTTATGACTGACCTGTGCCTTTTGTATTCCTCTCCCGGGTCCTCAGGCTACTCATTAATTGGGGAAAAAAATGAAGGAAGACTTTCCAAGCGTTTATGGCTTCCTAGATTATATCAGCCAGACATCACTTTCGCAATCCCAATTTCCTTTTAGAAATTCATTATTTACCACCGCCCACTCTCGACTACATGCAAGGAGGACTGAATCAATTTATGGATCTCAAAAGTTATCACAACTCAGCAGTGGGGAGCTTCTTATTTCTCAGTTGTAGCACTTTAATCACAGAAAAACGTTTTGACTCATCATTTGCAGGGAATTAGAATAAGAAAAACAAACCTCAAGGCATAAAGAGACACACACGGGCGTCGCCGTCAACCTACTCAAGTTCACCACGCAGAGTCACGGTGGGTTGAACTTGATTTTGAACTCAAATACTCAATTCAATCAGTAAAGTAGAAATTCGTATCAATAAAATAGAATAAACACATAACAGCTTTTAAGTCTGTAACAGCTAAAGTGGGGACTAACAGCCCAGGTCACAAAAATAATGTGAAAATATTCCAAACTGCGCCGAGAGCCATCTGTCTGATTTAAAAAGCAACACATCACCTTCCTCAACGTGACATCCAAAAAAACTAAATTACTGCTGAGCCCAAAAAAAAAAAAAAAAAAAAAAAATACAAATACATGAGTTCATGATAACTAGTATTATGAATCTGAGGATTAACAGGGGTGTGCAGGGTCACAGCAGCTTGCACATGCGTGTTGAATGGCGTTAGGTGCGTGCCACAAATTTGCCAATGAAGTGTTATGTGAGAACATTAGCATTCACTTAAACATTGGTTTGGGAACGATTTGCAAGTCAGGCAATATTTGATATCTGTGTCCGTCACTTATGATCATGTATCCTATCTGACCAAAGGGCCCAGGCCTGGCGCTAGCCTTAAATAGAAAGAAAAATATCAAATGTTTAAACTGGAGAGGCTCCCAGGGATCCGCTGCAGTTTCATTCTGTCCCCTGGACTCATTACTTCTCCTATCACTGCACAATCTTGCATCTAGTTAGTCAGCCTCGCAATGCAGCACAACATCAACCCAATATAATACCTTGTGCCTCGGTCTTATGAGGAGCGTTGGGTGTCTTGCTATCACTACGCGGCTTCTTATGTTATTATAAGTTACCATCAAGTGAGTGAGTAACGTGTAGGCTCAAGTCGCCACTTTACCTCGGAGAAAGAGGCCATGTGTTGCGCCTCCTTGCCTCGTCTCTCCACGCCTCCGATCCACCGCTCACACAGATCCGCATTTCTCATTCAAACAACTGCTCGTCTGTTCAGTGCATCTTAAGCTCAGCGATGATGTCATGTGTGACCGTGAGCTTCAGGCCTTGTGCTCTCATTTAGCAAAAAGAAAATCTGCTATTAAAAAAAGAACTATGAAGTGAGCATATAGCACTGTCAAGGTCACTGTCTAGTACACTGTCTGCTCGATATTGAAATTACCCTCCTGGAATCCACTGGTCCTGTCCAGACAGGGCAATAGCCTAAACAAAGGGCTTTTCTTCCCTTTTTCTCCCTTTGATTCTCTGCAGGCAGGTTGCCACAGTTATAGCCTTGTGCAACCCTTTTAAAGCTTCCTTCAAGGAAAACAAACCACCAAGGGAAGCCTAAAGAACCCACTAAAGTGGTAACGTTTTAGTTGAAAGGTTTGGCTGATCTTTGTCATTTGTTTACTACAACTGACAATATTTAATACGGCTTTGCTCCATAAATAACAATCCATTCGAATAAACCACAAAATAATATGTTCAATCTTTTCTTCAAATTGTAAGAGATAATCCATATTCACCTGGAAATAAAAATAATAATATTGTATTATTTGAACTTAAAAATAGCTCATACACACATTTAATGTCCGTCAATCTGAATAAATCTTATGAGGAAAAACGCAAATTAAACATCGCAAACCAGTTAAACCTTTGGTCATTTTATGGATACAAACATTTGAACTTGACCGTCACTTTGTATGAAGTTATAATGCAACAATTATCACAACCTACTTGTACAAATATTAGATTTCATTCATCAATGGGTTCAATTTTATATATTCCTATATCATAATTTAAAGTTTAATTCTTAATGTTGAACCTGCGCATTTTCTTTGAGTGTGTGTGTGTGTGTGTGTGTGTGTGTGTGTGTGTGTGTATAAAAGGGTGTGTGTGTGTGTGTGTGTTAATATGTAATCAAGAAATTCAAGCGCAAGTTGCTCGTTCCCTTCAGGGCTGCATGTGTTCATGATCAATGAATTATGAATTTTCAAGCCTCTTGTTGTTAGTCAGTTTATATTTAAATCTAAAGCGCTAAACACAAAGCAACTTTTCAACAAACAGTGCTGCAGCGTTGAAGACCTTTTTGAAGCCATATGTGCGAAAATGTAAAAGAAAAAAAAATAATTAAAACCTTGCTCATCTTTGTTGTCTTATAGTCCCTCTACTGATCTGATATGATTTCCAGATTTTCGGATATAACCCGACAGCAGAACTTTTAAATCACAAAAATACGGCTTAAATGCATTACTGTAAAATATAGTGTATGCAGAAAACACAGAACAAAACGGTTGGGACAGACATTGCTTCAGCTGTAACTTCTGTGTTTGCTGTACCATCCACAATAAGCGGGACTTTATTTCAACCGTTGAATAAAACTTTTGCACTAAAATAATAAGGGCTGTGATATTGATATTTATATAAATAGCCTATTGTCGAACGCATTTTGGAAAAGAAGAGCCAACCCCAAGCTAAAAGCGTGACAGTGAGAAAAACAAATTAACTGAACTAAAATAACCCTAAACACACAGCTGCTGCACTTCCTGATATTTTCCTCTGGTCACCACCAGAGGTTATCAGCCCCCTGTCTCATGTCTCTGGCTCACAGCGGCCTGCAGCTTTCACGCCTCCACACACACACACAACAACCAAAAGCAGTTCAACAACTTATACATTTCTCCGTTTCCACGTTAAAATCAGACACTGATCGGGCTGCAAACAGTTGGAAAGATGCCGCCTGGTTTTCTGCGTTTATTCTGGCTCTCACTTTGTTCGACACAGCGAGCCTTACTCCCAGTGGCGCAGGCTATTTGAATATTATGGGCAACAAGTTCAGCCACTGAAAAATGAATTTTCAGAAAAGTGTATATTGCTGTTGCAATTATACGTACATACATTTTAAATATACTTTCAGTTTTTCTTATTCATTTGGACATAAATCTGTTTGGAATTTGCGTACTTAAATATTTTCTGCATGTTTTATATTTCTATATTCTTTCAAAAAATTTATATTCGTGTATTTCAAAAGCAAAACTGGGTTACTGAAATATATCGACGTCAAAAATATATATATTTCCATATTGTACTGGTCTCATTACATTATAGTGGTTAAGATTAACCCTGTCATGTGGCAAAACTCTTCTGAGACATTTGATACACTGCTAGACAACAGCAAAAAAAATTACATTTGCTATCCATCCGAAAATAACAGAAGTTAAAATGCACATATTCAAAGCAGCCCAGTTTGTCTGTTAACTTCCATCACCGCTGCGCGCTCTTCACTTGGAAGAACATTTTTGTTTAAAAAATGAGGTAGATCCAGATCCGCCTGTCAATGCATATCATCCTTCATATTTCAAGTTAGTTTTGAGTGTTCAATGCACAGCCTTTGTAGTCAGCTAAAAAGCCATAAAGCAGAGTCCATGTAGGCCTACTGCCATAGTAGGAAGAAAATGGCCATACCTTTAATCGTTATATTGTGGGCGACGTCGTGTTATTATTTCCTCTTGCTGTGTAGACAGTATGGCTGCTTGCTGCGGATTACTGGTGTTGGTGTGAGACGTCAAAAGTCCTACCTGTCCTTCGTGGTCAATAACACACACCTCATGATGAGTGCATGAAACTATTGGTGGTTCCAGAGGCATGGCCCAGAAAAACTGCTTTTACAGGACTTCTGCAAAGCACAAAAGAATAGAGCCCAAATGTTAATGCAAAGCTCTGAGAGGTGGTCAGAAATGCAGGTCAGGGGATATCACTGAACTTCCCCTTTTTTATGTATTTATGGCATGTCATTAAGTCCGGCCGTCTAGACAGGGAAATAACACCTTGTTTGCCTACAAACAAACCGCCAGCATTGGTGTCCAGCCCCCTATTTATTATTCACAATCTGCCGTGATGTCAAGGTCAAAGTGACTGCATAGTCATGGTCAAGGGTAAATCAGGAGACCAAGAACTTTCCACAAGGATTGAAAACCCAGGAACCACACAAACAAAAACTTGAAGTGTGACGGCTTGGATTCAAATCAACGACCTCCAAAGATCTGAAGAGGCTGGAAAAAGTGACACAGACCAGCCAGCGGCTCGCCTCGAGAGAAGTTTAAAATAAAGTCGCGCAATCATTGAAACTTCAGCATGATTTTTGGAAGAATAGCTCATTTTTGAATTCTTCGGCTAATAGTAAAAAAACCAGGCCGTGTATATATATCTATATCTATACATATAGATATAGATACACACACACACATGCATACATATACATTATCTATTTGAAGACCAATTTGCGTGTAGGTTTATTTAGATTTAAAAACTATGGAAACCAATTACGTTTATTTTCCTAATGATTGTTTCCTCTCAATTTTCACACATGTGTAGCTGGAGTAGTCTAAATATTGAGACATTAAAGCTTGTATACGTGATAACACTTGCTGCATGTATAGAAAAAAACCCTCCCGTATCCATACATGCAGTGTACAGCATATGTGAATTAACCTTTGTAAAAGCTGTACAGACGTGGTGTTCAGGGCAGCTTTGGACTGATGTTGGCGCTTAGCGTGTGTGGGCGCACAACTATAGTCACGATTATCAGTTATTTAGAAATAACAATAATGAGTTGATAAAAGCATCTTCAAGTTCAATGTAAAATTCACCTGTGCTTCTTACAAACTGACACAATGTTAACAGGGTCTAACCAAAACACGCGCGTGGCTGCACAGAAAAGCGTTACGCGCTGAAAAAGTACATTTACGCAAGTATGAGTTTAACTGTTTAATCCACTCAAGTATTAATAATACCTGACAGAAAGCGTGATAGGGTAAATAGGAGCAAATACCCAACACACTGGACTGTGTCGAAGAAGAAAAATGTGTGTGTGTGTGTTCTCATAGTGTTGATATTCATGGTCAGAGAACATTTATACCCCTAAAATATAGGATTAAAAATAGGCCTAATATTCTGTAGGTGACCCACTGAATGTTTGGAGCTGAGGGATAAATTGATGATTTGTAATGATTCTGCTAAGAAACAGGTAGGCTAATACTTCTGTCATCAACTTTGGTTAAGACGCGGTGGGAGTTGAAGGGAAGGGTGGGGCAGATGTGGACACGGCCGACAGTGTTTCTCTTAAAGGATCCATTTGAAACATCAGATCCTACAAGTCTTAATACAGCTAACAGTGCTGTTTGGAAAGAGAAATCATCTTTTGCATCTTTCTTGGTTTGCCAGTGTCAGATAAGTGTCAGTGCTGCTCACTAAACATGCGGATGTTCATGTTTCCATGAACAAGACTCCAACATGTCCAATAAGTCTTAATCAAGCACTTTGCGACATCAGATCCTCACTCGCTGTTACAGACTCCAGCTGAAGTAGTAGGGCGACAGTGGTCAGAGCTTCTGCTGCTTAATAACACCAGTGTAATTTGAAACGAAAGGAAATGCTGCACGGTGGCTGATTGACTTGAATATCTGAGCATTTTCATAATCATCATTTATTTATGAAACACGTTACCAGTACGTAATTCAACAGCACAATACAGTTCACATACTGCACGAAAGTAGAAATTACAGGCTTCGTACAAGGCGTGTGATTAGCTCCAATGCTACACTAACAAAGACAAAACAAAATAAAACGATTGTGCATTTATGTGTAATACTCACTGACTTTTAATGGTTTACAATCATTCCAGTTGCATGACAGAATCCTTCACCGATAAAGGAAAACATACAGGTTTTGGGATATTCCAGTTTACAGTTCTGCCATACTAGATAATATGAATTAAATAATAAAGGCATTGCACTATACAGATTAACAACATAGCAGCCTTTGTTTTATCCCAGGCTTAAGAGAACATGCCCCACACAGAGGAACATAGCTTTTGAAATTCAGAGGAAATTTAAAAAAAAAAAAAAAAAAAAAATCTTTCTCCCGAAAGTCTTCTGTGAGATTTTTTTTGTTGAAGCCGGTTAAGTCTTCAATGTTCAACGTGTCATTATGCCACAACAATTCTTGTCCACATGGCGATTTTCTTTCTAAAATGACATCAAGCGAACCGTCTCCTCTGTTTTGATCTGCCAGTTGCAAGTCTTAGAAATGTCATCAGTCCTTTTGAGATTTGGCTTGGAGAAAAAAACACGCAATACTTGTCTTTGAAATACAGATATCGTTTTAAATATTATATATTTATATATGTACATTCATATAAAACAAATGCGAAGTGAATTTTCAATATTTTCACAGTTTTTAGAGCATCCTCTCTAACTTGAAAACAGGGGGCGTGGTGGCATGGTCGATGGAGATGATGGAACTTAAATTAAAAACACTCAGCCAAAATGTTTTTCAGCCACGATTTTCGATGCAAGAGGTAAACATATGGCGTGATGTTTTGGAAGGTATGAGTTGCAGTTTTGAAGGAGGTCGCTGATCTTATCAAGTGGTGTGCATGTGATTGTTCTTGGATTTACTGACAAATTTCTTCTCTTTGACTCGCCGGTTTTGGAACCAGATGGTGACTTGACGCTCTGAGAGGTTGGTGGCGGCAGAGATGCGCCTTCTCTTGTCTTTGGTGATGAATTTGCTCGCTGCATACTCTTTCTCCAGCTCCTTCAGCTGGATCTTGGTATAAGGGACCCGCTTTTTACGCCCACGGCGGTAACTGCTGACCTCAGGCTGCAATGGCACAACGTCTGCAAGAAAAAGAAAATTGACATCAAAATCTAAGACTATGCGCAAAAACACCGCAATGTATCTTCACAAAATCAACCTCACTGCAGCTGACAAGTCTAGCCCAGTGTAGTGGAGCAAAACTGAGAATGTTTAGGGTTAAACACTGAGGTTTAGCGGACAGAAAATAAAGTTTTCGAAAAGCTTAATTTCTCGACCCTGCCCATTTCTCCCTGTGTGTGTGTGTGTGTGTGTGTGTGTGTGTGTGTGTGTGTGTGTGTGTGTGTGTGTGTGTGTGTGTGTGTGTGTGTGTGT
>CM076652.1:1369021-1380861 GCA_038496675.1 Rachycentron canadum
TGTGTGTGTGTGTGTGTGTGTGTGTGTGTGTGTGTGTGTGTGTGTGTTTATGTATATGTTTGTTAGTGTGTGCGCATGTGTTTGTGTATGTTCATGAATGTGCATGCATTTCTGATAACGATCTGCTCATGCTTATTTTAATGTCAACAAGTTTGCGCAATATAACACACACACATTCATCAAGACCTACCACAGCTTTGCAGCACATGGTCCTGCAGAAATTAGACTAGAAAGGCAGAAACTCAGCACAAGATGAGAACAGAGGGGGGAGAGAAGCACAGATAAGGAGAAGAGAAAGACAGGATAGAGAGGTCGTCTTTCATCTGACTGAGCTCATGTTTCTTCCCTGAGGCTCTCAGAGAAAAAGAAAACCTTGTGTCTCCTACTGAATCAATATAAGTACCACCACTTTTAAAAAAAAACAAAAAAACAAAAAAAACAAACATATTTTCAACATGTATGTAAAAATTCAAGAGACTAGCGTGGTGTAGAACAAAGCTCTCTTTTGGTCTTTCCCCCTTCCGGGGCTATAAGATTTTTTAACTGGTGCTTTATCCTTTTTTTTATTTTCCCTTTTACTGCTGGTGTGCATGATTTCCCATAATTTTCTTGTCTTACCCATTATAAATATTTATTGTCAAGGGCAAACATTAAAGCAGTCTTAATGGTGAATTTGAAAGGGATGTGTTTGAGTTAGGACTGATTTACTTGAAAAGCTTCATAAAATACCCTAATTATGTTCAAAATCATAAACTGAAAACAGTTTTGTTGGGCTTTCTTAAATTTTAAATAGATAAAAAATATGTCTATAACTAGATAATAAATTGCACAATTCATATACTTAAATCTCGTTCCTATCAGGCTGTTATCTTACATTCAAAACTGAGGCCATGGATTTGCTGAATATTCGGAGGTAGAAAAACATGAATGATGTATTTCAGACTTGATATCCACTAGATGAAGTTTGACAAAAAAAAAAAAAAAGCCTGGGAAATATTTCTATTGTCTTGCAGATGACAAGCCACTGGGATATGCATTTCATAAAGCACTGTTCAGTCGCAGTGTGATTCCAGAGATCTGCTATGAGATGTTACTTTGGGTGTGACTGATGAGCATTGCTGAATAACTATAGAGATACAGCCTCAGCATTTCTGTGGTCTGAACTCCACCTCTTGCTCTGTCTCTCTTTCTCTATAACTCTCTTTATCATGTTAGCTGCCGATCTAGTTATCTCTCCTTCCTGTCCATATTCTGTGTGAGTCAAAGGCACAGTAATGTTCTTCTGTCAATCAGATAAAAGACAAAGGTCACCAAATGTATTTGTTGCAAAGTATAAAGTTAAATGAAATAATTCCACTGAGATATACAGTTTAAATTTATAGCATACATTTTGAATTTTTTTTAATCATAAATAACAAGAAGAGGAGGAGAAATGCAGCACACAGAAAGAGTGAGATAAAAGCAGATGGAGAAAGACATGAAATGGGAACGAGTTAGATAAGACTGCATAAGGAAAGAGTGGGCATACAGTTTATTTAGTTTTCATGTATACATTTTACGTAGGAACGCTGGTTTAACTGCTGAAACATTTTTCTGATAACAAATGGAAAATAAATAAATAATATATATATATAGTGAACATTTCTACTGCACATACAAGGCTTTAACAGATTTAACCATAAACCTCCCCCTGTAACCCACAATAACAAAGTAGCTGTAGTACTTATCTTATTACTGTTGCTTATATGATCAATAAGAATTACATTCTAAAAATGCTGCAGAGGAAAATTATGGCATACGATGTTTATTGGGTTGTGTAGGTTTCATTATAATAAAGCTCAGCAGTAAAAAAAATTTTTTTATGTGGGTGCTCGTTGAATATAAAGATGTTTCCCTCTCAGTTAGTGAAGCCTTGTCATTTTGGCAGATACAACATTTTTCATCCAAATGCAGTGATATCCCAGTCATTCAAGGTCAGAAGGCACCTGTCAGAAAGATGGATGGAAAAGCAATAGATTGAGAAAAAATGTGTGTTTTAACTCCACTGTGCTCAGACACACTCACACTGAAACACACACACACACACACACACACTCCAAGTGCTCAGCAAAAAGAGATTTGGTGGTGAATGATGAGCTGGCACTGAAAGCATTAATATATCATTAGTATTGATTGCCATCAGACCCCCTGCTTTGACTTCGACACACACACGCACACACAAATTCACAGACACATTCAAATACTGCACATATGCTGAAAATCGCAGCTACAGCAAATCTACATCAACACACACACACACACACACACACACACACCCACACACCCACCCTTCTCCAGTATTGAGTTGTGGTGAAGCAGCCCATAGTGGCCCAGCAAGCTTCCATCTGTATGTGGATCAATACAGGACACTCTCCTCCTGCCCTTCTGATTAGCAAACACCACTCCCTCTTACAATGACCAACACTACACTTGAAGCTCTGTGCTCAGTCACTTTGCTGCAAACTGTTTTTTCTTGCATTTTCTTGCAAATTACACATTTTAGGAGGGAAATCCTAAGGCTTGCTAAGGTGGCTCACATGAGTAAAGTAAGAGAAAAGAGTTAAAATGTGAAGTGAAATTGGATCGGGCTTTCACACAGCAGACACTGTAAGTGATCAAACACAGGTGTAAATAATCACATCATTATCACATGATAATATTATTAATTACACAAACTCTATGAATCAGATTCATTTGGGGACAATAAAAAAAAAGAAGAGCTCTTATGCTAGTAACATCGCCAAGATAGAGCTAAGCAAAATGTGCTCAGAAAACAAAAGCACAAAAATTGGCGGAAAGTTAAAAGATTAAGAGAGTTACAAAATTAAGAAATGCTCATTAAGCGAACCTGTCATTCAAGGTGCTATTTGTAAGTTTTTGCTATTGCTACATAGCCAACATTCACAGCTGTGTACTTGCTAGTCAGAGGATGTATTGTACTGTAAACACAACCATGTCTGAAGCTTTTCATGAGTAAAGGAAGTTTGATGCTGAATTTGCAACATTTCTCCACTGGTAAATGGCCTATGTAACGATAGCAAAACTTACCAATAGCTCCTTTAATGCCCAAACTATAACACTAATCTTGTTAATGTGGCTGGAATAACCGAGCTGGCTGTATGTTTAGACCTGTCACTTGCTGTGAACACACTGGCATGTCTTCATCTTTTAAGATGATATGGTGAACTTGTTAGCAGACTGTGCTTCTGTCAATCTGGCAATATTCACTCTCCCTTTAGCATTGTTGCTTCATCTTCACCAACTGCTGAGGGAAATGTGTGAGTCTATAAATTCATCACCACATCAACCCTTACATTCATACATTCCTTACATTATCACACTACTTCTTGCATCAGCACTGAACGTTGGCTGCGAACGTGCTGCAGAATCATCCATTATGAACTTAGTGCCCAGGGAGACTGGGAGGACTCAAAGAAAAACAAAAGAGTTGAGTTTATTGTGGATCCACTTTGAAATCCAAAATCAAGTCACTCTAATTGAGCCACACATAAATATTTGATAGAAGCAGTTTTGGTAAAGCAACAGAAAGCTTTCCAGTGGAGACAGACAGAAACTGGAGTCAGTCTGGCTGTGAGGAGTCAAAATGGTAGTATGACATACTGTATGTGTGTGTGCATGTGACTGTGTGTATGTTGCTATTATGGTGAGTCATTGAGATGACACAAACTACATTCCAGATGAACTGAGCAACCCCTTTACTATCTCTGTCTGCATTTCTGTCTGCTCTGCTCTCTGCTTCACCTCTGCCCACACTTTCTCACCTCTCTCCCCGCTCTTCCCCTTTCACCATCTCACCCCACCTCTGCTAAATTCTCTCAGCTCTCACTTAAGTGTAAACATATAACCACAAGTATTTTTTACAGCAGGAGCAGGTTCATGCCACAAGCTCACAAACACATACACACTATACCCAGTAATGAAATATATTTAAAAGTCTTGTCATGCTGATGGCGTCTAATGATGACCTAATGATCCCTCGGTGTGTGCGTGTGTGTGAGTTTGTGTGCGCGTTTATCTGTATCAGACAGCCTGTATGTCTGCCAGTTTATATGTCTGTCAGTCTGTCTCCCTCTCTGCCTGTCTGTCTGCCAGCTACCTTGACTAAAATATCATCATCAGTAAAGTGTATAAACAGTCGCACACAACTCATTACAAAGCTTTCTGGCTTCCTCTAGTGGTAGTTTGGGGAATTGCATGTTTTTTGTTGTCAGCCTGAGGTTGAAGAGCTTTTTAAATTGTATAGAGTTATTCTCACATTTGGGTCCCACTTGGTTACCTTCAAAACCCTTGGAAGTAAAACTGAACCCCCTATGAAGCATTTATAAGCAGCATTTAAAAAAATTGGGCTGATGAATTGATTGTAACAAACTAAAATACAGATATTTTTGTTAGTTTATAAGTTTCTTTTGTCCACATTTATAACTGCTGATATGAAGCATTAATCGTTATTGATAAATGTATAACAAAAAAAAAAAAAAAAAAAAGAGTTGTGAGCAGTAAGATCTGTTTAGGAAGTTAAAAGTATTCAATTAATAAACATACTAGTCGGACAAATGTTACTGATGTTGTGTCTGAATACTGTGGATTGCTTATCAGTGATATTAAATGAACTCAGGAGGAATTCAGACGTATCTTTTTTTATTTGTTATTACTTAAAAGTTGTACTTAATTTATTGTATTTTCTCTCCGATCACCTCTCTTACTATCCGTCCCATCTCCACCCCCTGCCTCCTCATCTGTCTTATCTCATCATATGCCTTTCTCTCTTTTCCCTCTCCTCCTCTTTCATCTCTCCTCTCTTCTCTCCCCCCCTTTCATCCTTCCATCTCTCTCTCCCCAGTCCAGACGACAGCAGGACCCCAGCCCTGGCTCAAACATGGCCAACGCTGACGTGGAGCACAAGATGCGCTGAGGAGGAGGATGACGAAGACGACGATGAGGAAGTAGTGGAGGGAAGAAGAAGTGGAAACCAGGGCTGGCAGTCCATTCACTTTCAACACAATCAACTGGAAAGAAAAGTCAAAACAAAACTGCAGTTGTAGACCAATTGTTCTTCATTAATACCTAATAGGTTTCATATCAGCATTTTCACATGGCAAGCTTCTTTTCAGTATTTGAATGAAGAAAATAAACTTCCTGAATTGATTGAATTGAAAGTGAATAAAAGCCATAGAAAAGAGGGATTAAAAGGGTGATGGCCACAACAGACCTGGGCAAAAAGTAGTGGAATATATTTTAATACAGAGGAAGGAACATGAGTAGTTGATTTTACATTACATTGTAAAAGTGACACACTTAGAGTTGAAGTCGTTTCTTATGAGTTTCAGATATAAAAAGGAAAGATCAGATATTTTTTGTCCAGGTCTGAAAGGAGTTGGTGTGTAGGGGTAGTTTCAAGTACCAAAAGTATATTTTCTATTAATACAAGATGTTGTTGTAGGGAGAGGGGTCACAAGGAGGTAAAGATGTTATTAACAGGGAAGACAGAAGAGAGACAGAAGCTTTGTTTGGCTCAGGGTCAGGGTCGGTCGGGGCTTATTGGTCAGGATTACCAGTAGAGCATGCATCAAAAGTGAGGTGTTGACAGTCTGTGAAAAAAAAAGACCCTGCATTGTTCAGTGTTGTGCAACACTTCACATTTGTGAACATGCCCTTGTTAAACCCCACGATACTCAGTTCACTTCCTGAAACCTGCTGTTTTCTGAGACCAAAGTTCACTTTGCTGGAGAGGGGAGGGAGGATGGAGGGATGTAGGGGATTGCAGAGGGGGGAAATTTAGTTGCATTTAAAAAAGAGGGCAGGTGAGAGGAGAGCATCCAGAGAGAGGTTTGCCAGGGTATAGGGTTAAGAAGAAATATTTGCTGTACTATAATATAATTATTTCTCTAAATATCACTGATGGTGAGGTACCCATAATGGTAGAATCACAGGTTATGTAGCAACAACCTCAAGGCAGGACAGTTAACAAAGAAAACTGCTAGAAGCGATTAAGGAAATGATAGTTTTCTTTTTTGGGGGGTGGGTGTGGGGTGGGGTGGGGAGGGGGGATGGTTTCAATCCAAATGTCCTTTGTCTTCCAAGGGGTTTTGCACTATGTGATACAATCAGTCTTGTTCTCCACATGGATTTTCTTTATATGCATGAAACCAAACACAGGCCTACCTATGTTCTTTGTTGTTCCCTGTGCAGCCTATTTCATGTCAGAGCATCTCTGTACAGCGCTTTGATCAGGAATACGTGGGTGATTCAAGGATATGTTCTTACTTGTGTCCTTGCAAACTGCAGCAAGGTCAAAAAAGCACAAAGCCTCTGTCTCTCCTATGCCACATTTTTCCTCATGTCAATCTGCACACACATCTGAATGAAAAGTAAAGTGGACCTTTCTTTGTCAGAGCCTGGGTTCATCCTAATATGGTATTGCGGTACATCGAAGCCATGTATCTTCAGACTTTGATGGTGTTTAATTTTTCAGAAAAACTGAAGGATTAAGTGCAAATGGCCTAAGAGAAATGCTCTTAACTTCATAAGCCAACTAAGCCATTTGAGAGCCCTTTTTTCAGAAAAGCTCACTTGTCATAGTGCTGAAAACTTGGCTTTAAAAGATCAACAAAGGTTTGATGGGATAAGTGTCTTTTATAACCAGACAGCAATGATAGTATTTTAACATACTAATAAAATAGATATCAGCCAAAACTTAGGCTCACAACATCCTCATCATCCACGTCATACGCATCAGTCGTATTGCGTCACATATCACTTCTGTGTGTCAAAACTACAGAAAGATCATCGACTGTAGACCTTGTTACAGTTAAGTTATACACTTCAGATATTGATCAATCAATCACCCACAGATTCCTGATCAATGAAGGACTGGAAAAGCCTAAATGCAGTCTAAATACTATTCCCTGTCCTTTTACAGCACTAGTGTAATGAAATTGTATGTTTTGTTATCTTATCGTTTTGTTTGTGTGAAAGTCATGATGTTTACTTTTTCTATTACTTCTCTCTGTACATGTATTCAATTTTGTCCATCTTTCAGCTTTATTATGAACTAGTAGTAGCAGTGGTAGGCTATTTTATGTTAAGTCCAGACATTTGGGAGTATTGAGGACTTTAGTTGCTTTTGTTTTTCATGTGCTCTTTTTAATAATGTTCTTTTTATTGCTTTGTTTTTTTTTTCTCAAGGACATCCACTTCCTGGTTAAATGCATTGAATGTGGATTGATTCAAGCCCTGTTTTTAGGTGACATAAATGTTTTTATATTGCGCAACAAGAAGCTCATTTAATTTTCCAGTGTGCACTCAACGGTTTTATTATAATTATTATAACCAAAAAAATCTTTTGTTCATGCTTTTCTTTCTTTTAAGTATGACTTATTAAGAAGTTTGAGCTTTACATGAACTAAGAAAATTGTGATTTTTTTATTTTTTTTTATTTGTACATTGATAGCCATATGGTTGTTTGTAACAATTTACAATAAGTTCTGGAGTAAAGTTGTTGCTAAAGACAACAGTTGGAATTAAAATAAATAAGTGAAAGTGTATTGAAAACTTAAATTTGATAAACTTGATGATAGGACCCTGCATTCCCAGCCAAATCATCAAGCTCAGGGTACAACAAAAAAACTCAGCAGGGTTTTAATCCTGACATTTGGATTCTGCACAGGAGGAGATAATTGGGGTAACCAGAGGTCAGAAAATCAACTTTCTCATTGGCAGGTTGAGATATTTCCCACAGAGATTTGTGAGACTGGGAGGAAGAAAAGCTTAAATGTTCCCATTTTTCTCAGAGCAAACTGATCCTATAAAGTCAACTAGCCTTGTGACCCGGTGCTTAATTAGTTGAAGAATGCGGAAAACATACTTTCTGTCTAAGGGCACCTTCAGTGTGATAAGTGGTGAAGTGGCATTAATGACTGTGGTTGGAGATTTGAACATTTTGAAGCATTGAAATGGTTGTGGCCCAAGTTGAGGCTGGGGTCTTGTAGGTGAAAGCTGTCATAGATTGATATTTACAGTGGTTGTTATGTTTCCATGAGGCTGGATCTAGTGTAGAAAATGTTACACGCTACATCTTTACTTTCTGGTTTATCAGTATTAAGATCAGTGATAAGTGAAAGTGCACTGGATGTGAACAAGGTTTGATATGCTGAGGTGTGAGAAGTACAGTAAGTGACAGTTTCAGATAGCTTTTTGTAAATCATGAGTTATTTGCTTATCACAGTGAGACAATGAGCTAAGCTGTTCACATGCCATGCGTTTACTGAAACTGCTATCACGCTGTAATAAATAACACTACCAGTCTCACGTATAAAGAGCAATTTCATTCTCAAACTAACATTTCAGCTTGTTGTGGGTCAGTAGGTCACAAGCCTAAACATGTTAGTCTGACGATGAAGTTGTTCTTCATAATACAAGTGTTGCCCAAGTTTTGACCTTTTACCTGGCTCCCTTCTCTGTGCATATTGAAAATATAGGTGAACTCTTGATCAAGGCTGAGAATATGTCTTGGATTTAAACAGATCAAAAAACATTTGTGAGGAATCAGTTGTCAACATCAAGAATAAGTCACATTTCTAGGTTGTCATGCGAAGTGACAACAGCGTGCTCCCTCTCCCCACTACACCGGCCCTGTGTATCATCACACCCTATTTAGATGATTACTCATGGAAACACCTTCGTTGATACTCAAATCCCTCAATTTTCTTAATGCAGGCATTAAGGCAAAACATGAATCACAAACATTTTTGTTCTCATTTTTTTTTTACCTAAACTGTCTATCTTCTTATTTGTTTAAGTTATTTATACTTTGGTTTTATTTAGAGATCCAAAGAAGAACTCTGTGGCTTGTACACACTCTACATTTCTCTTTCCTGTGTGTGTGGTCTGTCTTTTCCCCTGTTTTAGGGTTGAGCTTGTCCTCTCGGAGGAATTAGAAATATGAGATATTCAATCAAAATGTTAGATGTTTTTTCATAATAAACATGTATGAATTCATTTGTTTCTGTCTTTTACATTGATATACAGCATATACTTCACTGACATCTATATCATTCTCCAATTTGTTCTGTTTTTTACAGTCCTTTCTTTTCTACTATGTGCAGTTTGTTGACAACACAATGTGCCCTGCCCTCCCTCTGTGTGAGCTGTCTAATCAATACCTGTGGGGGCATGTTACTAATAGCATTAACAACAGCTGCCAGTACAACATGACAGTGAGTCAATAAACACAATACCAGGACACTTAAGATTGAAGCAGCTAATTGAATCCAACCATCAGCCATTTCATTTTTTAGACCTGTGCTTTTTCGCTTGTGACAAGTCGAAATGGCTTCTTCTGAAAAAGGACTATTTGAAATGATCAAGCCACTGTTTTAAATGTGAATCATCTGAATAAGGGCCTGTTATTTGATGTGTGTACATTAACATATCTTTTTTTGTTGTTGTTGTTGTTGTTGTCCAGCCACTGATGAACTTTGAACTACATTACAAACAAGAAATAATATAGTTTTGTCTTGAGGACCACAAATTAAATCCCAACTCACCACCCTTGTACTGGGGTGATGGCAGAAATCTCAAAACTAGGATAAATGCAATTGAACTTATCTACGACCACAGATACCACGTGAGATGTGTGATAAAATATAGGTTTTGTGATTTGGGTAAATTGATCCTCCTCAGGACAAGAATCCTGCTGAGTGATGCTAAGCTATAACCTTTGACCTTTGTAGTGTCTTCAAGTTTCCAAATTAAATTTATTGATTAAAGTTATTGATTGAAGTTATTGATTAAAGTGGGCTTCGTGACAAAATGATAGATAATAATACCTAAACAACAAGCCTTGGACTATAAAGTTGCATTTTAGGAGGATATTTTTGTTTGTTTTTGTTATTTCTGGCGTTGGGTTAATTCACAAATACTTAAATTAAACTCGGACATGCGTAAAGTCGCCAAAAGGTCATTTACCGCCTCCTCTCGGCCGAGTGGGTCAGCTGACTGTGACGTCAGCGCGTCAGACGGGACCCTGCGCCGTACACAGGAAGTCGAACTATCAGCTGATCCCGCTGGGCTGTTGTTGATGCCTGAAGTTGCTGTTGTTTGGACACTGTGTTGCTCCTGTCTGCCCCTGACACAGAAGAAGACGCTCAGCCCGACGAAAAGGGGACGCGGTGGGCATTTACCGGCCGACGAGTGAACGAGTGGCCGGGGGAGGCGCCTCGTCGGGGGGGACTTTGGGTTTGCGCACCGTGTAGCGACAAGAAGGAGCAGCTAGCGCCAAAGCTTGAACCCTCGGTGCGAGGAAGAAAGAAAAATAGCAGCAGACGGCTCTGCGTGCTCTCTTTGTTTATGTCGAGCCGGGCCGAGCCGAGCCGCGGCGTCGCTTTTCGTT
The DNA here is from genome assembly GCA_038496675.1 of Rachycentron canadum. Lineage (NCBI taxonomy): Eukaryota > Metazoa > Chordata > Actinopteri > Carangiformes > Rachycentridae > Rachycentron > Rachycentron canadum. Next base: position 1,379,472 of record CM076652.1, read on the forward strand.
TTCTGCCTCTCGAAATCAGAGTTGATTTCCGCACAGCCGTTATTTATATTTATACTTGATTGCCAAGTGCACGAAAAAAAAAAAAAAAAAAAGGTTGAGGGGGGGTGTGTGTGTGTGTGTGTGTGTGTAAGGGGTCAGGTAGCTCATCGGCTAACGTTAGCACACAGCGCAAAGAAACGGTCCTGGTGTCAAGCTTTGATGCTTCCCTAACCGTCCGACGGGGACCGACAACGACGGCTAACGGTGGGAACGGCCGGGTGTCCGGGCGCTATTTCCCGTGACGCTTTATTTTTGAGCCGTTTGTCTCCGGATCAGGTGCTTTTGTCGTTTGTCTGTTGGATGCACAGGACACAACACTGTAGCCCAGACAAGCTGGTGCTCAGTTATAGGATTGATAAGCCCTGTTGGACAAGTTTGGTCCATCTGCTTGTTTGTTTTTGTTTTGTTTTTTGTTTTTTTTTTTTTACTTCTAATTAAGTTAAGAATCCACGTTGTCGTCGTCGTTGTTGTTGTTGTTATTTCTGTGTCACAAACAGGCAGTAGTTTAACTTACAGCTGGCCTTGTGTGTTTGAGGTTTGCTGACAGGTTGCGTAATTTGTTTGTGTGCAAGCTGTCAGCTTCTGCTGGGTAACTTTGTCAATGATTGTAATTTAAGACTCATGTATCCCTGCAGGACTTAGGTGTTCAGTCTTAGCTGCTTTGAGGATATCGTCTTAAATATTTAACACGTTTTTATCGTTCTCCTTTGGTACCGTTTTAATGTCAAGACCATATGACATGTGATAAAGAGCTCACCTTTTACTGTACCTTGTAGACGGAGTAGCTGCTTGATGCTCACACCCATGAAAAATAAGAAGTAATGAATTAAAATAGCCCTCTGAAACTATAGTGGCACAGTACTGTAATCAGGGAGAGAGAAGCGGAGTGAAAGGGTCCCTCAAAGGGTCCCACTGTGTCTTGAGGTGAGGTGAGCTGCCCCCCCGCCACTACTTGCCAATGCTGGATCTGGAGGTGGTGCCTGAGAGATCACTAGGAAATGAGCAATGGGAATTCGCCTTAGGTGGGTATAATAACATCATTTAGTCCTTGCATGTTAATGTTAAAGGATAATAAGAAATACTGTTGCCTTCCTTCATCTGTGTGTGTGTGTGTGTGTGTGTGTGTGTGTGTGTGTGTGTGTGTGTGTGTGTGTGTGTGTGGTTGCGTGTCTGTGTGTATTTAGGGATGCCATTGGCCCAGGCCATCTCTATTTTACAGAAACACTGCCGCATCATCAAAAATGTCCAGGTGCTATACAGTGAACAGGTAAGATGGTCAACTACCATGTGCTCTCTCTCTCTCTCTCTCTCTCTCTCTCTCTCTCTCTCTCTCTCTCTCTCTCTCTCTCTC
>CM076652.1:1381252-1394436 GCA_038496675.1 Rachycentron canadum
CTCTCTCTCTCTCTCTCTCTCTCTGTCTCTCTCTCTCACTCACACTACAAGCATTAATCAGCTATGGATGCCTTTTGGGGAACAATACATGTTCTGTAAGATGTTTGAGGCTTTCCAGTTGTTTTACAATGATGCTTTTAGTTAAATCTTATCCTGTAAGACACAAGAGCATATGTGTGAGAAAACCAAAGTGTGTTCAAAAGTTTATATTTCGAACATAAAATGTCGAGGTTTGTACATGTCTTTATCACATTTCTTCACAAATCATTTAAGGGATCTTTGTTAAAATTGTTGATGTTATGTGTGTATATGAAAAGGGATGTCATATCTTCAAAAGCAACTGATTCTGGTTGTCTGCCTATCTGTATATCTGTGCAGGGTGCATCCCTCTACTTATCTGTTTATTAATTAGTGTGTTTATCTCCCCTCCAGACACCACTCAGCCATGACCTCATACTGAACTTGACTCAGGATGGGATTAAACTGCTGTTTGATGCCACAAATCAGAGACTCAAGGTGAAAATTGTTGATTTTTAACTGGTGGGTAAAAGAAAGAAAAACTGTCATTGAGCAGCAGAACTCAGACTCAAAGACACTTTGAGAGACTGGGAGAGAAATCTTTTCATTTCCAATTTACAACCGACTGTCTCTGGATAAAGTATTTATTACCATATATAATTCTAAATATTAGAGCGCAACAGTAACAGGATTGAGTGAACAATGAGCTGCACACGAGACATGAGAGGGCTGTGGTATCTTTCCACGGTTAATTAGCATTAGCATCTTACCAGAGCTGAAAATACTGCTCATACTTATACTTCTAGATACTTAGCAGAGGTGTTCAGTCTCCCCTGGCCTTGTTTAGTGACACTGAACTAACAGTTTGTTTTTCATCTTCGTGGGTGACAGGTGATTGAAGTGTACGACCTGAGCAAAGTCAAGTTGAAATACTGGTGAGTGGAAATATGAAGTTGAAGCAGTTTACAAACCTGTTGGACTGTTAGACTCTCAGCTGTTTTTGTTATATGTTACATTTTATTCTGCCACAGTGACAACTTTAAACTATTACTATATAATTACTCAGCAAAGTCATAGCTCCTCACAGACAGGCTAGCAGATACGTAGTGAATGGAGTTTGACTGCATTCATTTGTGTCTATACTATGTGTGAATCTTCATTTCAGTGGAATCCAATGGCAACACTTCCTCCATTAATGCGGTACAGCCTTTATGAATGTGGATAAGTTTAACATTGACTCTGTGTGTGCATTGTGTTTCAGTGGAGTCCATTTCAACTCTCAGTCCATTGCCCCTACAATAGAGCAAATAGACCAGTCATTTGGAGCTACGCACCCTGGAGGTACTCAAAAAAACACAACACTTACAAATGAACCAACATTTCGATCTTACTCGTCTCTTTTTAATAAATGCTGCCGATATCACCCCTCTTCCTGCAGTTTACAATGCTGCAGAGCAGTTGTTCCATCTCAACTTTCGGGGACTGTCCTTCTCCTTCCAACTGGACTCTTGGAATGAAGCCCCAAAATACGAGGTGAGAATGTTTTGATTGATTTGCTTGTCAGCCTGTTAAAGAAGAGCTCCTGGGATGTGAAGAAATTACCCTTCATACAGACAGTCTGAGGTCAAGCCCTGTGTTTGCTTTGAGCACGTCTCGTCAGCTTGGTGCCATTGCATTGTGATAATCAATTTTGTGAGGCTGATGATGAAGATGCCGAATGCATGGTGAGAATGTCATTGTCATTGCTGCTTTTTCAGTCTTGGGCACAGTAGATTTTTTTTTTTTTTTTTTTTTCAGCGATCCAAAATGCTTAGAGATGCAAAACTTTTCTGGCAGATTTTCTGGAAGGAACTATCGTACACTGGATCTCAAAATGCACCAAACACAAACTCCAGTGTTATCCTGTTCAGACACCAAAGACTATTGTCATTGTTATGTAAGCAGTGAATATTCTTACTGCAGTGGAGAGCACTTGCTCAGGTAAACCTTAAGGTTTTTACATCCTGCAGAAAAGTGTTAGATCTTTGCTTATGAAGTGAGGTTTGTGTAATTAGACGGAGCCTCTTGTGGTTGTTGTGCTGTCTTGTGCTGTACAGCTGTAAAAGTCTTTGGGTGATGCCTGTCATGAACCAGCTGCTCTGACATCTATCCCTTTCTGCAACTCACTACTGTGAACACACAAACCATAGTTATGTCTTTACTGTTACTGTTCATGACTTGTTTGGCAAGCTTTTCTGCATAGTATCTCATCTTTATATTTAGCTGTTTGGCTTTCGCTGCAACTTGCTGCTCCAACGTTTCTGTGCTATTATAGTATTGATTGTTTCATTAAGTGGTTAAATGCTTTTGTTTGATTCAGGGGGACAACAGCTCGTGTTTGCTTGTCATCTGTAGTTGTGTACGTGTACAAGCACGGTTGTTTCCGCTTCTAGTGTGAATTATAATATTTGCATTTCTTTGTTCAAATCTCAAAACTTGGCTGTAGTATGTTTCCTGTTTGTCATGTGTGTGTATGGTGACAAATGGATGTCTGAGATGTCTTGTGAGTCTTTTCAGATTCAACTAGCAAACTGTAGAAACTTTATAACGCTAAGGATCTATTTTTCTCTTATTTTTTTTTTTTTCCAAATCTCTTGAAATCTCCAAGCTTTTGCTCTAAATTAAAATGAGGATGAACCATCTGCAGTTGTTTCGCTCATCGGTCGCCTTAGTGCTGATGAATGCAACTTGGAAGCGTTCAAAAAGGCAGCACATAAATCAAGTTGAGTCATGATGAATGTTGATTAGATGTTGCTATCTGATAGAAACCTCAAGTGGATTAAAATGCAATGTCACCAATCCATGCTGCAGTGGACATAGTGGAGTTTTTCTCTCTGGAGTGTTGGTATTTAGATCAGTCAGTGCACCATGTGACAATCCACTCATCTTTGTGCTCTATCATCTTGTATCACATCACAATAGCATTGTGAAAACACCTGTTTGTTTTACTGTGTATTTGTACGAACGTTATTTTGGACACACAAACACAGTTTATTCTGGTCCTGTACTACTCCCAGTTATTTTGCCTTGGCAGCCTAACTTTGCCCTGGGTTTGGCCTCCCTGCAGATTCCACATGGGGCCATGGTCAAGAGGATGCACATCTACACTGGCAACAACCTGCAAGAAACAAGGTACATTCACACACACACACACACACCAAATGTAAGTCAAGAAGACAGCACATTGGTTAAAATAACAAAAAATAAAATGATCGAAAATGTTTAAGATTTTATTCCCATATGGTGATAAATGTGAGCAGAAGATGATGGTTAATTAATGATTACTAATGTGATAAGCCTCTGTGTGTGTGTGTGTGTGTGTGTAGTTTTAATTTTAAAGCTTCTATGAGGCCAAAGAAAAACAATACATACATACTAATGAAAAACAAGTGGAAATTAAAAAAAAGAAAATACAACAACGTCAACATGCCACAAGAAACACAACTTCACAACCTCCAACCCTCTCGTCTCTATGTCCTCAGAGCTCCAGCAATGCCGTTGGCTTGTTTCCTTGGCAACATCTATGCAGAGTGTGTTGATGTCCTGAGAGATCGGGCAGGGCCCCTGGGGCTCAAACTCCGGCTTCTCACTGCAGGTAACATATGTCTCTGCGTCTGAGAGTATTTATAAAGAGGATTAAAAACTAATATAAAATACAGTTCGTGTTGATATCAAACACCAGGATGAGATGATGACGCAGCCATGTCAACACGTAGTAAAACCTCAAAGGAATGAGTGTTAGGGAGTGTGGTGTCCTAATAAAGAGTTGAAGAGAGTGAGTGTAGCTGTATGGAGAAAAATGTACAAAAACTGTTTATTTTTTCTTTTCTTGTGGAGAATTGCTTTTGAGCTATGGGGGAGGGGGGTGAGATTTGTACAAAATTGAAGGTCAAGTAGATGTAATAAAAATAATGAAAGTAACATTGATAACAAAAATAAATTATGATTGCAATTTAGAAAAAATATAGCAGAAAAGTAAATATAGCAGAAATAAAACAAAATAAACCAACATAAAATAAGACAGTTAGATCTCTAACACTCACTCATACACACACACACACACACACTTAACCAACTCCCCAACCAGACTATGGCTGTGGCACGATCACACACCAGCCATACAAACAGACGCTGGGTTTTCTCATTTATCTTGTTTTTTTCATGTGTGGGTGCAGGTTGTGGTCCTGGTGTTGTGACTGATGCTAAAGTGAGGTCCCTAGAGAGAAGCATCTACTTTGGTGATTCCTGTCAGGATGTACTAGGTGCTCTGGGCTCACCACATAAAGTCTTCTACAAGTCTGAGGACAAGGTGGGAACTCTTTTGTATCTGTGGTCAGAGGTATTACATCTTCACTGTAAGATCAGTCTCCTATCACTGTGGCAGTTCAGTTTCCCTTCAGATCAGGATGATCATGATTTGTTTTAACCCAGAATCAGTCACCATTTTGTGTCCAGTTGTCAGTATTTTCACCTTTTGAATGTGACTTCACAATACATTCTTATATTCAGTGTAACTGCTCCTTATCAGCTACAAACGTCTCATTAACATCTCACTCTGAATTCTTTATCTTAGATGAAGATCCACTCTCCATCACCTCACAAGCAGGTTCCTTCTAAATGTAATGACTACTTCTTCAACTACTTCACCCTCGGAGTGGTACGTAAGCTTATTTATGTGTTTTTATTTTTTTGTCTGTTTTATATTGCTGTATACACGTATGATGTAATTTCTAAATTAAACCATTAAGTTTGCGACCCAGCTTGTTAATAATAATGTACTTCAGGTGAGAAATGTGAATTATTTTTTACCACCAATTTACAATTGATAATGTTATCAATTGAGGTTGTTATGTCACAATTCAGATAAATTTCAGGTTTGTGCCTTTTTTTCCTGTGTGAAAGTTGTATCTCTGAAAATCCCCCCAGTCGCACGGTGGTTTTTATTTTCCTGGTCACTCAGTATTAGTATTTGTTATATTTGCTATATTAGTACGTTAGTGTGTCTTACTGTGACTTTGACACAAAATAGTTTTAACCAGTGACCTTTTGAGTTACTATCTTGATTCTCCAGGCCTGTTTGGACAATCTGAGCTGGGAAAGTAAACAGGACACAGATGCATCTGTAGCCACTGTTTAGATCCTCTGAACATATGAACTCATATGAATGGGTGTGGGGGGTGTAGTTCTGCCTCTATCTGCATTTATTCACTCACTGTTTGCAGTAGATAGGACTGTGGTGAGCTGGTCTGGTCAAACACACTCTTGATGGTTGTGTTTTTATTTTTTTTCAGGATATCCTGTTTGACTCGACAACTCACCTGGTTAAGAAATTTGTCCTCCATACCAACTACCCTGGACATTACAACTTCAATATGTAAATATCTTGCTCTCTAGGCATTTTGTTTCTCTGTTTTTATGTTTCTTTAATGCAGTTTTATTTTACCTCCCATTCTCTGAAATATTTGACAATATTTCTCTATTTTTACCTCAAACATTGCAGCTTCTCTGTCCCTGTTTTAAATGCTTTTGATCGTGTTTCTCTGTCATCACAGATATCATCGATGTGACTTTAAGATTCCACTAGTGATAAAAAAAGGTGAGAAATTTTTCAGTCAGAAGAGGGAGGCTTTCACACCTTAGCATAAATACTGTGATGTTCTTTTCTCGGTCCTGGTTTAATTTATGTCTGTTTCCATTTTTGTCTCAATGCACTTTGGAAGGAACTGATTCTCAGACAGAGGACTGCATCTTAACCACCTACAGTAAGGTCAGTTATGAATAGAATTTATTATAATAACCATTTCACAAAATCAGGCTGTGTCAGTGTTGTAGTGACCTGATATGATCTCCCAGCTTTGTGTCTTTTTCAGTTAGTACAGCTTTCTAATGTAGGAGTTTGTACTCTTTGTTTGGGATTATAAAGCTTCTGGCATCACTAAAACACGGCCTCTAAATCGCCTCTGTTTCATATGTAGTTTTCATTATTTCATGTTTTATAGGTTAACCAAACATCCCTTGCATGTTCACAAAAGTAACTGTTTAATTCCAGCTGTTTGGGTTGTTACTGTTACAGCAGGTCATTTTTCGATCACTCAAGCCTTTATTGGCCCCACGACCTGTGAATTTAGAGACTATCCCAAATTCAGTTTTGATTAAGTTGGATGGTACAACTTATGTTGTATATGGTAGCTGCTGAGTTCACTTGATTATATGCCAGGATTTGCCTTGATTTTGCTTTGAGAGAGTCCACAGTCCATCTGAATGAATCCTGCCGCTGGAAATACCAGCAGTGGTATTTTTATGTTCTTTTAACACTATCATCTTGAAGCTGATACAGACAGAATTATTTCATCAATTAGCCTTTTTAAACAGGGCAGATGTATCATTATGTTGTTTAAAAAAAAAAAAAACAGTTCTGACAGTCCAAAAGTTGAAAAAATATTTCCTTTTGAATTATTTGTTAACTTTGTTGTTTCTCTCTCAGTGGGATCAGATTCAGGAGCTGCTGGGTCACCCGATGGAGAAACCTGTAGTGCTCCACAGGTAAAGCACATACACATGCTCTTGTATATGCACAGACACTGTAACACACATCACATTACTGCTGTTTCCCACATATGTCTAGGATCCTTTGTGGGAATGTTGTTGGTTTACAGCATTCAAACTACAAGGAGACAATAACCAGATGAGTTTCCTTGTTACCTGTTTGTGTTTGATAGGTCCTCATCAGCCAACAACACCAACCCATTCGGCTCTACCTTCTGCTTTGGACTGCAGAGGATGATCTTTGAGGTCAGAACAATTTGGTCTCTCCAGGATTAATTAGTCTGGAAAATGTCTACACTGCCTTAAATTAAAATATAGCACTTAGATTGTTTCATGAGTTATAAAACACTGAATGAGGCATCTCTGCAACTACTATCCAAATTCACTGAGTACAATAGTCATCATATGAAAATACAGTTATTACATGAGTGATACAAAAGAAACACACATGCAGGTGGCAGAAGTTTACATATTAAATTGTTTGTGATCCGTTCTATGTGAAGTGAGTTTAATTTAGACATTTTGCAGAAGATAAAAGAAAAAGGTTTTTGTTTAGTTAATACTCTTTATATTGCAGATTCTGGCAGGACTAAATCTGTAGATACCGAAGTTAACTGGGGGTTTTGGAAGCTCTGCCTTAGTTTGAACACAGGTCTGAATTTCTACATACCTTTATGAGGCTCACTGTCTGTTTTCTTCTTCCCAGGTGATGCAAAATAACCACATAGCATCAGTGACCCTCTACGGTGCCCCACGGACCACCAGTCAAGCCCGTCCTGAATCCAGTAGTAGTTCCCACTGAACAAGTAACCAGAACCACATCCCATTCTGGCCTTTCCTAAATCTAGTACCTCTACTGACTGAACTTTTAACCCAGAGCCAGATTCTTAACCAAGCAGACCTTACCCAGAGGAACAAAGATATTCTTGCCCAGCTCATATGCTAAACATTGAGCAGAAACAAAACAAGAACGCAAGATAACTCAGAAACAACCGAATCCCGCCTGACACTAATCTGTTTTTCCTGCTGGGTACTAAGATCTTTTCCTCCAATCAGACACACCGAGCCGACGCAGTCAACCCAACTCTCTGAATATCCCAGGACACCCAGAATGATGCAGTGCTGGAGCAATGATGCTTTGAAATTAAACCATTGAAATAATTTCTTGGTTGTGTGGAAATATCACTGTGGTACGAAGAAATCTGCATTCTGATAGAGCTCAGCGTTTTCCTGTCTCCATCCTGCGACTGCATCCGCCCCAGGCCACAGAAGAAGTGTTTGTCCAGACTGTAGTTTTAATGATATACCGGCACCCTAAATTTGACAACAACCTCCATAGCATTACTGTGGTGAGACACGTGTTTGAATTCATCTGCTGCAAATCTCTAAATGTTAAAATATAAGATGGAGTTGTGAAGTTCACATGGCTGAAAACTGCAATGGCCCATATCTTTATACAAACTCTGGCTTGACCCTCTGATTATACACCAACCAACCACACTGCCAGCCCAACCAGTACCGCCTGTCTTCCTGCCTAAAACCTAAACCCATCCACACCACAAGAACCAAATCAGCCCAGGCCAACCAAGAGACATCCGAGCCAAACACAGAGCCACAGAGGACTGTAACCAAAAGAAAAACAAAAGAAAAAAAAAAAAAAAGAAAGAAAAGAAAAACGCAAGAAACCAGATTTTGTTGTTTGGGAGAAGAACCAAACACACTCAGGGTGTGGAGAGAGACGTGGCCCAGAAGGCAACCTGCTCCGTGGCCATGGCCAGTCAAACAAGATGTGAATCCTCTTCAAGGAGAATGATCCAAACATCCAAAATCACCTCCCCGATTAGTGTCTCCCTCATCATCTTCTTACTCGTCCCTCAACTGTGTTCAGTGGTGCCCTGACACACACACAGACAGACACACACAGACACACACATACAGCGCTCTATTAACCCGAAGCTGTTGCTTGATGATTATCTGCATGTTAGGCTGCTAATTTTTTTTAAAAAATGGACATTTTAAGACTTTAATTCAAGCACACATTTACAGCATTTCAATACTTTCACTCCTGTTTCCACATGTATTTCTCACACACAAAAGATAACTTTCTTTTTATTTTTTTTTTTAAAGAAACACACAGGCATGACACAAGAATTAGCATGAACTCGGTAGATGTTTTTGAATGGGAGGAGACTAATTACAAGCACAAACTGGCAACCTGTTGTGTTCATTTGATTCTCTCTGCCCTCTTACTCATACACAGCATGACCATTTTTATTGTGCTCTGTGTTCTTACATTTGCACTACTACACAACTTTTTACTTGACCGGTGGGTTCCATATGCTCGGAAATGGATTTGTGGAGAACTTTGAAGAGAGAGTGGTGTGTGTGTGTTTGTGTGTGCGTGCACGAGCACGAGAGAATGTGTGAATGTATGTGTGTTTGTATCCATACGTTTGATGTTTGACGTCAGAGGAGAGGTCCTCCCATGGTGTTTGCAGTCAGGTCCTCTGTGTTACACTCTTCTCTCTGCGCTTTCATCATCTCTACATGTGACTGATGCATCGCAATTCATCCCTCAGCAATGTCTGCATTTATTTCTTTGCTGATTTGCCAAATGCTATAGCCAAAGACGTTTCAGGATAATTTCGTTTGATCTGCAGACGTTATCACTGTAATCTTTAGAGAGGAGCTGCATGTTGGCCGTCTCCTTCCTTTTGCTGGTTTCTCTAACTGCTGACAGTAATTACGCAAGACAGTTAAAGCTGACTGGTGTCAGTGTTTTGAAACCAATCAGCTTGTCTTTCATCTCAGTTTGCTTCCAGCTAGAGACACATTTACAGTGGTAACAGCTAGTATCACCCCTACAATGACTGTCTCTCAAACAGTGGTTGTTGTTGTCATTCTTTCATCATAAAACATGGCTGCAGTTTGCATCTCCCTCGTAATGTATAAATAAACAAAAGTTCATTTTTTTTAATTTACAAGCAACTGAATAAACTGTGTATTAATTTTAATACACATATTCTCTTTTATTGTCCCTTGATACAAATGCCATTTGTTTGTATTTGTTCACAGACAGTCAGAGCCTGTCCAAATGAATTGTTTTTGTTGTTGAGAGTTATGGGCAGTTATGGGGGGTGGGGGGGTGCACAAACTAAAAAAAAAACAAACGGGTAAGATCTTTTGAGGTAGCATTATATAGAGCAGTTTTATGTGAGTTTCGGCATTGAAACTTGCTTCAGCATGTTATCTTACTTTGTATGTTTTAATTACTAAATGTGTAACAATGTCGCAGAGTGAATTGATGACCTGATTAATTTTATCCACAGGAGAGGGCATCACACTGTGAGCCAGCTGTGCTTTAAACAACCAGATTTTAACTCACGAAAAAGAGCGGAAACTTTTTTGTTATAACATCAGAAGAAATGTTAGATTTATTAAAATTCTTAACGAATGGTAAACTAGTTTTAGAGTCTTTAATTGCAGTAGCTTGTTACAGCCTGGCTCTGACCTCTAGGGTTGTTAAACAAGACCAAGTTAAAGAGCAGTTGAGGAAAGGGATTTCTGTGATGTGCAAATCCAATTATTTCCCAGCTCCTCTTCATTTGTGCATTTTTTCAGTGCACACAGGCCTGAATGAGTAGTTGATGTACAAATGCTGTAAATAGTTGTGTGCTCTTATTATTTACATGATCTCAGTGGCTTGGTACAGACACAACTGACTCAGGCACCGGCTGAGAATCTAAAGATTTCCTCCTTGATTGTGATTATATTTAAATCTCAGAAGGAGGCATCTGCTCACAACTGACTCATTAACAATCACTGGAAAGTTCTTTTTGTTTTGTTTGTTTTTTTTTTAGCTTTCAGACCACTCAGTATTGAAACTTTCTTTTTCATGTGCAATGCTGAGGCTGCAAGTACACAGATGTGTTGGATGTCAATCCATCACTTTGCTTCAGCTCTGCTTGAACAGCTCCTGTTCCAGCAGTAGACCAGATGATAGAGGTGTTTTTGTAGAGTGGACAGAATCAGATTTGAAGTCTAGCTTTGGCACGTTGCTAGATTTTACATCAATTCGTTTACACAAAAAAAAACATCTCTTTGGCTGCAGCTTTCTTGTAGCCAAACCCCCTCCAAAATGAGGTGATGTGGTTTCTGGTGCCAGTAGAGGATAAAACAGGGACCTCTGAGATCAATAGATTTAAGTATGTAATATAACTGTCATGAAAGCTATATTCAAACATTTTTCCTACCACTTGCTTTTGTGCAAGCAAAGATAAGAAATCAAGAAAAAAAAAAAAAAACACACACACACAAAACTGTTGAACATTGTGCCTCATCTCCCACCGAGCCTGTCTTTGAACTCTTTGTCTCTATCTCCTCTATTGGAAATTCCTTGTATATACAATTTGAAAATGCATATGAACTGCATCCTTGTACAGTATGTATGTGTGTGTCACTGAGCATTATCAACAAGCTAACATGGTATTATGGCCGTCTCAGTCATTTTAGTTTTTCTGTTGCCTCCAGAAAACGGCACGTTGGGTCAGGCTTCCTGAAATGAGGATGGGTTTACAGGTTTTTGTTTTTTTTTTTCACCATCTCAATGTCTTGTATTTGATCTGTTGCACTGTTTTGTGTGGTGTACATGTTTATAACTCTATTCAATGCCCAGAGCAATGCACAACTGCTCCCAATCCTTAAAAGCTCATCACAGTTATTGTGGAAAACTGGGTTTTAGAAATGCAATTCTGCCAAAAACAACCAAAACAAAACAATCTAGTTGTCCAAAAACGCTAACGCGTGTCAAATTGTAATTAAAACCTGAGAGAACACTATTCTTTGCCTCCCTCTGCTGAATTTGAATGAATTGGTAATTTCCCAAAAGATCTCAGGGCTAACTTGAGCTTTGCTCCATTGGAAGCAGATGGGTAAAGACGATAGGAGGAAGAAAAAAAAAAAAAACAGACAGCAGAGGCAGCAATGAATGAAGCAACTCAAGATGCTTCTTTGGAGAAATGTTCTTATATTACTAGTTATTCCAGGAAACTGAGCCCAGCACAACACATATGGTAGATGCCCACAGAAGAAGAAAAATGATTCTATGCATGAACCACACTGCTTTGGTGAGCCCAGCCTAGCCCAGCGCCATTGACAGTCATTGCTGTGCTGATGCATTGTTAATGAGAGAGACCGAGAGAAGAGATTATGGGGTGGCAGGTAGTTAATCTCACCCAAACTCAGGTGGAAATATCACATCCTTGTTTTTCTGATGTTTCTAAAACAGAAAAACAAGTGATTTATCCGGAGGTCTGTGTGACTTTTCAATTAAATCATTTTTTTTTTTTTAATTTTGTCAGAGATGAGGGACGTGTGATTGTGATAATCAGATTGTTGTGATTTATAACAAACAGCTTCAGTTCAGTGTAATGTTAATCTCATGACGGCTTTGCTTTGTCATATGTCCTGTTGCCCATCTCCCTTACTCTCCTCTCTCCTCAGATTTTCATTTTTTATTTTTTTTGGACTCCATACATTTTAGGCCCATTTCTGGAAATGAGGCGGTTATACTTCATTAAAACTTGTAAAATTTATTGGAATGTGGCGTTTTATATTTTGAATACTATAACTTTGTGTATTAAAAAAAAATGCGTAGATTTATTCAGCATGTCCACTGAAAAAAGGCAATAACAATACCACGTAGTGCAGAGAAAAGGATTAGTCTGACTGAAAGCTTTGCTCCAGCAAAATATTTATTGACAGTGTTTGATGGTGGTTGTTGAGATGAGCTACTGCTGTGCGTTCTCCAACAACTCCAATGCAACTTTTGGACTTTTATGAAATCAAATGCTCACTGTTCATTGACATCGAAGTTCATTTTCTGTGTGTGCAACCAGGATATGAAAAAGTAATAAAAATGTGGATGTGAAAAAGATTGGGAGGTTTTTATTTCTTAGTTTACACAACCTTACAACTCCAAAATTTCACTTGACTTCAGCCAGGAACCAAAACCTCAGCATCTGTTTCGCATCTTTAAACCTGGCAGAATTATAGTTGTATTAGTCACAGAGAATTTAGAAGATTAAAGTGGAAATCAAATTTTTTTGCTTTGACAAATGAAACTCAGACCATTTCATGCACATTATTTAAAACAGGATTATAATTGTTTTATTTAAAGACAGCTGAGACTCAGAGCCCACACTGACCACATATGTGCGCAGTTGGGCCATGTTGTCTGGCTAAAAACACAGTTGACAATTAAGACTTAAGCATGATGTGTAAACCCAAACTTGCAGCCATTTTGTTCAGGAATCATTTGTTAATTCAGTGTATTTGCTCTTCCCCAACCAGAATTACTAACCATCACTAAATTATTGTTTATCTGCATAAATAATGCATCTTGCAGCATTTTAAACACTGGACAACCAGAAGATGGTAAAGATATTAAGAGTTTTAAAAGACAAAGACAATTTACAAATCATCATAATTATAGTAATAAGTAAAGTGTTCACATGAAAGTATGCACGTGTTAGCAACATTCAGCACAGGTCTTGTATGTGCACAAGAGTATATACTGTAGT
>CM076652.1:1394936-1433702 GCA_038496675.1 Rachycentron canadum
ACACATCCTCACAGTCCCACTGGAAACCCTACCTCTCTCTGTGGACGAACTTCAAGACACTGGATCATCCCATGTTCTGGTAAAAAAAAAATAGTTCTGTTTTAATCAGTATCTATCCCATTCGACAGGGTCAGTGATGTCCTTGAATTAGTAGCTTTCCTGACAATAATCTGTATCTATTCAGGTCTAAAGAGGAGAGAGGCAGATTGTTGAGGGGAACAGGTATTCCAGAGGCTGTGGACACAGACTTGGCTAACATCCGCAGGGAATATACAGATGTGGTCCTTCCCTTCATCACCCGGCATCCTGACCTCTGGAACCCCAGCAGACACACACTGGAGCTGTACACACAGCTGGTGGCCTTTGTCATGGCCTACAGGTCAGTGAGCACGCCACATCCCTGCATGTGAACTATCTGGTGTTCTTCAAATATGATCTCCTTCATCTGGTCCTTGATGCTTCCTCTTTCTCCCTGTAGTTTTCAAGAGCCACAGGAAGAGGAAGATGATGATGACGATGAAGAGGAGGAGGAAGAGAAGGCCCCCAACCCACCGATGATGGTGCCAATGGCTGACATGCTAAACCATGTGTCCAGTCACAATGCTAACTTGGAGTTTACACCAGTAAGTTCACACATCCCCTTTAATATTGATTGAAGTGACCTTTTCTAGTCTCAGATAAGAAGTGATAAATTCCTTCATTTAAGATTATATTTGACATTGGGACCTGAGCTGTGATTTAACACACTGTAAACTTGTCTATTCATTTTTTTTTTTTTTTTCTCACGTCACTTTTCATTCTCTCAGGACAGTCTCAAGATGGTTTGCGTTCGCCCCGTTCGTAAAGGCGAGGAGGTATTTAACACCTATGGGCAGATGGCCAACTGGCAGCTGCTTCATATGTATGGCTTCACAGAACCGTACCCAAGCAACAGCAACGACACTGCTGACATCCCCACCATCAACCTCTACAAGGTCGCCACGCAAGGTGATTGATAAGAGTGATCATAATAGACAAGTGTTATTTTGTATGTGTGTGTCTATAGGTGTGAATTGAAAAAAAATAAAATAAATAAAAATAATAGTTCTACCTAGATGTGGACATTGTATAGCAAAGTTTTACATCTTCTACTCCTCCCAGGTATTCAGTCTGATGTGGACCGGCAGCTGGTGGAGGAGCAGTGGGAGATGCTACGTCAGATCATAGAGGAGAAAGAAGCCTTTGTCTTTGGTAAACATGGCTGCCTGACAGACACAGAGCTACATACTGCACTCAAGGTGAGGGAGTAAATACAACAGTGCTGCATTAACAATGTTTGCCTGTAAACCGACTTGTTGGGGATGAGTATTAGATAAATAAATGTTATTAGAAACACGATTCTTGCTTTGTGTATCATCAGGTGATGTGCATGTCAAAGGAAGAATTCTCAGAGTTCAAAGAAAATGAGGGATGGGAGGAAGACGACGAGGAAGACGAGAGGATTTCCCTTGCCTTCTCTAACGAGGGTCTCCCAGGATTAAAGGCTTCATGGAAATGGCTGCTTCACGAAGCAGCCCGTCTAACCCTGAGGTCCTACGGAGACGAAGAGGAGGAGAAGGCCTTGATAGAGGACAAGGCAGCACTTGCTGGACTGAGCACCAGGCAGCAGAATGCACTGCAGGTACAATATGGACAGAAGAGCATCCTGCGCAGACTGATGGAGCTCACCAAGACCACAGTGGAAGCTTTATCCTAAGAGGAAAACTACAACTTCTCCTTTAAAACATCGTTTTTCTGAAGACATTTTTAACCGTTCTGTGTTGTCGTCCATAATGATTTGTACTTTTACTGTCAATTTACATAAGGATGCTGGGATTCAAAATGTTTTGCCTAATTACCTGTACATTAAAGACAAAGTGTATAAGTTGTCGTAGTTTATCACTTTTGTGCTAAGAGATAAAATCATCTGCACGGCACAAACCTCCCAGACACATCCGCCTTCAGGTCAGAAAGACAGGTACATTTCACTGCACTGGTTGGGCTGAGATTACATCTATAATCAGACTGGGACGAGTCAAAACTCAAACAGCTATTCAAACCCTTTATAAGTGTAGGATTAACTGACAGAACAACTTCAGTCGCTAGTTCACCTGGATCTCTTCCCCTTAGTTCAGTTTACATTTTTAATGAAAAGTGAGTTTGCTGTAGAAATGCTGCAAATTTACAGAATTATTAAAAATAATTATAGAAACTTTAGTTACTGTAGTTGAGGTTTGTAGAGTTTAGACATTAACTATTGATTCTAACACTGGTTAACGTGCAGCTTTAAAACACACCCACTGACAGTCAAGTTGTAACATTTTCTGGTCTTGTAAACAGGAGCCCAGGTTGGTCGTCCAGTCTTCTGGCTGTACATGACATTGCACACTAATAAAAACACATTTCACTGTTTGATATATCGTGTTAATCATCACTAGCACCTTAACTCGATGGAAATGTTAAAGTGGTTTGAGTTAAGAGGCATGTATTTAGTGTTTTATATGAATTGTTTAGATACAAGAGACTAGTGAAACACCTGGTACATTAGCATCAGCCCTAAAAGAACACAGATGCGTTGCAGTTTGAATGCTTTATTTCCTGTATGTATGCATACTGCAGTTAAGTAGCAAGAACTAAAGGCAAACTAGAAAGGACTACAAAATACAACACATGGACCAATACATTTACAAAACATTCAAAATGTTACAAAATGGGCTGTATTGGTCCTTTCTATTGTTGTTCTTCAATTTGGATCTTTGTACAAATTGTCAAGATACGATGTCACCATCACTTTGCACAATTTTACAAGTGCCAGGGAGAGACGTCCAGAGCCAGTTTCAAATGGACAAACCATCAGCACACCGTCTCCACACCAGGAGCAGACCCCCACCCCACCTGGCAGACTACACTACACCTTCCTGTCCCACTCAGGGATAAAAAGGAATCAAATGAAAATAGCAGGCAGCTTTTTTTCTTCAATCATCTACCATTCAGCCTCTGAAATCAAAACAAAAAAAAAAAAAAGTCTGGAAAAAAAGGATCTGTGGAGAGAAGCAAACCAAGGACTTTGGTAGTGAGTGAAAATATGTTTAGATGTCTTTACATGTCAGGATACATTTTATTTGACATGTGAATCGTTCTCTACTTATTTACTCTCCCGTTCTCCCTTTTTTCAATATTTACATCAAAGCAACAAAAAAGTATATTAAACAGCATGTCCCAACCCATTCTCTCCATTTCAATTCAGTAAGGGATAAACAAAATCTAATCTTTAGATCCGTGAGCAGTAGTCCTTTCATCCACATTTCAAATGACTGTGGTTGCCAGTTTATCCAGTGCCAACGTGTGTGTGGTGGGGGAGTGGGTCAAGGCCACGGCATCTCTCCCAAGGGCTATGAGCTGGCTGGTACACAGGCTAGCTGGCACCGGTGCCCTCCATCACCTGCTGGGCCTGCTTCTGTCCCATGCAGCACTGGGCTACAGACTGGAACAGTCTGAGGACAGAGGGGAGAGGTAAGACACTAACATCAGCAGAACAGTTCGAATGTGCACGTTCACTTCCTGTATTAGGTACAATAAGTCAAACGGGGAACCTACTTTTCAATCTCAGGGGCACAGTGCACAAAGTCATGGCTCCAGAACTTGAAGGCAGGATTCTTGATCAGCTCGATGAAGGTGATGAGGAGACCCCATGGGTGAGGCCTGTTCACTATCAGCCTCTCCAACAGAACCCTGGAGTCGAGGGGGAGGGGCATCATTTAATTTGCCACACTCGGGACTTAACTTCAGCTTGGTGTTGTAGCCCCTCAGAGATAATAAAGGCACTCACCTGGTGATCTGCTCCTGGATGGCCTCAGTGTTTGCCTCAGCAAACAGGTAGAGCATAGTGCAGCTGAAGTAGTGAGTGTGGCTGTTGGGGTAGCGTAGCTGATTGGCGATCGCATTCAAGAACAGGTAACGTCCTGAGAAGACATCAAAGCAGAGAATTGGTCAGAATTATCTGCCTTTTGCTTATTGAATAAACTTCAAATCTAAAATGGTTATAGGTTACACCAAAAACAAAACTTTCTGCTACCAAGTAACATTGATGCTTTAGCTAGTATAAAATGTTAAATGCACCACCGACCCACACAGAAGTCAGTGCCATGTCACGTCAAACTGCCTTTGTAGATGTATGGAACAAAAGCCTGGTGTGTTTTGGGCTGACTGACATAAAATAAACCATTGAATGTATATTTTGAAAGAAAACTGATATTTGGTATGCTGCCCCCTTACCCTCAGTATCCAGGTCCACAGCCAGGTTCTGGAAGATGTCCATGTGTGCAGAGTGAGTGATCGTGCTCATGGATGGGGTACTGCCTTTGTTGTGGATGTGAGCAATAGCCTGTGTGCCTACATACAACACCAGAGCATTTATCAGCTGGATGTTGTAGCGATTTCCTGGCTCATTAGAAACCTGGGAGACAAAGAAAAGAAAAAAAAAGTTGAACACAACTGTAGTATTTGTGTATAGTGATATTAGTATACGTCTTAGTATACTTTATATAGATGGATGTTGGTCCTACCTGCAGGTTGCTGCGCAGCTCAGACAGGAAAGTGACTGGTGATCGTGTCTTCAGGTACGAGTCCAGATCCTTCTTGAACTGGGAAGGCATCACACCTGTGAAGTTGGTGAGGATACGGGGCGCAATGTTGATTTCACTTAGCATGTCCACCTATAGAGAGAGAGAGGAGGTTGATAAAGGATAGATTTATTAGACAATTTGTTTGTCATGTTATCAATATTCAAATAAAGCAAAAAGACACTAGAATCCTCTGGACTGAAAATATTCATCACGCTTCCCAAACAGTTGATCACTGTTGATCTGAAAGGAGAGAAAAAGAGACTCTACCTTGAGATTGGGTGTGAAAGGGTCAGGGAGCCTCATGTTGCGTGGGAAGGCACTGAGGATGAGGTTGCGCAGCTGGATGCAGTTGGGCGGGATAACATCACAGAAACCATAATGGTAGTCACACAGGAACTCTGGGAAATCATGCAGCAGGACCAGGAGCACTCGCAGTGTGCCCTGAAAAAACAATAAAAAAAGATGATAAACAAAGACTAGTTTCATGTTTTCTAGCGGCTATTTAATATTTAGGAAGAAACATCTGCACATTCACCAGAGAATTAACACAAAGCTGTAATAAACTCAGCTTTGATACAGGTGTAGACAAAGAATAAGGCTCTCACACAATCATCAATCAAGCACTATGAAATTGTCACTGGTCTATTAATGTGTCACAATAGAAAGTACTGCAGTACATTTCTTCAGCCTGTATGAGTTGTTGACAGTTTCACTCAGTAATTCACTAAATGAAAAGAGTGACTGTTTACCATAAGAAATCTACAATGTCTTGTTTCAATACAAGATAATTCAAATAAAAAGTGGAAGCAAGAAAGAAAAAATGAGAGCACCTTGTAGAGGATTTGCATAGGTTTGTTAAGTTCTACATTCCTCAGGAAAGGGGCCAGGTACTTGAAGAGATCAATCAGCAGCTGTGCATACATGGGCCAACCCTGGAAAAGTGGGTCAATTAGAATACAATTCAAAACACAGATGGGAAAGCGACAGGATTTGTCAATGAACAATAGTAAAAGGTAAGCTTTTAAAAGTATGTGATAATTTGCCATGTCTTTTTCCTGCGTACCTTCTGCTGCGGTGTGTGTGCTAGCATCCTGGCAATGAATATGCGATGGGAGATAAGTTCCAGCCAGGCGTACACAAAGCCGGGTGCTTTGGTGGGTCTCAGGATGTGGAAGGTATTGCTGCAAATGAAAAGGAAAAAAATTTTTTTTAATCCAAACCAAAATTTGTCTAAATCACCTCAGCAAGAGGTGACCCTTCAGATGTGGCTGATGAACATGGAAATCTTACCAGAAGGCAGTGAGTGTCTGGAAGTTGATGGTCTCGAGGACATGTTCAGGGGCATTAAGCTCCAACAGCAGCATGATAAAAATGCGGTGGTATGGCAGCTGTTGGAATTCTGTCTGACGAACATCATGGTCCTGGATCAATACCCCAACTACAATACCCAGCACCTAGAGGCAGAATGTATAAAGTTATCAGAGTTAAATACACCAGGTCCAATTTATGCTTTTTAAGTGAGAAAGACGAGTTATAGTGTCAGTTATAGTTTATAGTGCTGTCAAAAGATAAGATAAAGACTTCTTTCAGTGGTTTGTCTCCATCTGCTGTTGTATGTCATGTTGCCGTACCTTGTTGAGGAGGTTGATTTTTGTCACTGTGTTGGTGGCCTCTCCAGAGTGTTTAACCAGAAGGGCTATGAGCCTAACAAAGGCATCCAGGTTGTGGTAACACTTGGCTCTGATTATGGCTGCGCTGGCTGCTGGGTTGTGCTGCTGCTCAGCCTGTGCCCGATAGCTTATCTCCACACACATTTCTGTGCACAGCCGGAAGAACCTTGTGATAAGATCATCGGTCTTCAAGATGCCCTGTTGGTGCATCTGGAAAGAGAAAGAGTGGAGACATGAGGTAAACATGAGGAAAGTCCTGGTTCTTGACCATTTGTGCAACTGATGACTGAGTGGTTACCTGGCCAACAAAGGCAGAGAAGGCTTTGGTGCTATCCCTGCCAGCAGCAGCTGAGTGATACAGGTTTACCCACTCCCTCAGGAGATACTCTGCCTTCTCCCTCAGGCCTGGGGGATCATCGTATTCTGAAGCCTGTGAAATCCCAGAGTGCATCATGAAGTTGGGTCCACCGTGGGCCCGGTCGATCATGGCTTCGTAATTGGAACGAACAACATCCATAAGCTGGGGGAGACTGGGGATGAGAAGAATGCACTCATTTTAAAAAACATAATTGAATGCATAAACTAATACTACAAAATTTAAAATAGCAGAAAACCTAGACTGCAACATGGAATTAATAATTAGTGAAACCAGACAGAGGTTCAGTGTTGCAGATAATCACAATTGGGTCTCAGTACTTCACCCTGGGACCCTTAACTGTTCCTGCCATCAATGTAGCAATATTTTGAAGCTGAAACATGTCGTCTACAACAAATTCAAAATATTAATGTTTTAAAATAGTAGTTCTTTACCCCTCAGGTGCATTGGCTCTGGAGTGTGCGCAGGTCCTCATTAAAGTCTCAATTGTGTGAAAGAGATCAGCCTCTGTGACATGGCTGACACTTCGTTCGTCCACCAGCAGCAATTTCACCAACTGCATGGCAAATGCAACTGCCATGTAGTGCAATCCATTTTCCATTGACTGGAAGAAAACAAAATCTGACATGAGTCACTAATGGCACATAAGGCTTTAGTTGATCAGACACAAATGAGCAACTGGATCAAAAAATATCAAGTAGAAAATGAAATATTAACTGATGTTAACTAATGACTAGTGTGTACTATGTACCTGAGCCAGATGCAAGTCATACTGCTGCATATTCACAAGATGGTTCCTGATCAGAAGCTCCACTGCCTCTACGTTGTATTTGTACTCATCACGGCATTCAATCAGACACCTGTAAACAAAAAAACACACACAGCATGAAAATTAGACACACCAATTAATTACTACAAGCTGTCCTATTTATGAAGCTGTTATATGCCATGCACCACAAGGAGTAACAATTTGAATCTTGTCCTAATTCACCTGGTGATCTGCTTATTGCACCACTGTGGTCCATAGGCACGTCCATCCTGCAGGGCTTTAAGCACCAGCAAGTGGCACTCTCTGTAGCGAAGCAGCAAGTCTGCATCAGCCCCACTAGTAGCATCTAGAAGACCTTCCACAGCCTGAGAAATAGAGAAACCAACTAAGTGAAGCATAGGCTAACGTAAATTAATTCTTGACCTTGCCAATCACCATTTCTAGACACTTAACTGCAACTATAAAAGTAACCCCTACCTTCTGCAGGAGGCCAAGTGCAGCGATGCCATCCCTAGAGTTTCTGGCCAAAGCCACAGCTTCCAGCAGGCTGCGTAAGGCCTGAGTCAGCGGGTTCATGGCAAGGGCAGGAGGGATGGCATGAAGATGTTGCTCCAAGTCTGCCATGCACTTATCATAGATCTGAGCTACATCATCCGTGGCCCATGCCTGTTGCTGTGAGTAGAAATATAAAAAGAGATTGTATGATGATGTGTGGGTTTCTCAAGCCAATAACCATTTGTGATCCAAATGTCTTTACATAAGAAGCACTCAATTTAAGTGGCATTTATTTTATCATGACCCATTTTGTTGTATTGCATATTAAACCAACAAAAAAATACTAAGGGTAATGTTTTTGGTCAAAACTGTCAAAAATCAGAAATTAAATGCTTAATTGTTTAATAAACTAAATAAACCTAATAGATGTTTTGTTTTGGTTGTCACAAGAAAAAACAAAACAAAACTCACCTTCATAGGCTGAGCCAAGAAGCCAGTGGGCTGAGAGAGATCATTACTGGGTAAGAAACCTGGAACGTTCCTGGCAAACTCCTCATAGACAGCCAGTTGCTTGGGGTCCACTCCTCCCACCTACAGAGACATGCATTTTGTTACTTAAATGTATTCACAGACAGATGACAGCATGGTATTGGACAGATCCCGATTCCTTGCTAACTAAGTTAACAAGGAATCAAAAATCCCCCCCCCAATACTTGCATTACTGGATGTTGCAGTGATCTTACCTTGAGTCTGATCTGCTCAGGCATACGTTCAGCTTGGTAAGTCAGAACAACGGGATCACAGTAACGTCGGCCCTCCTGGCGTGCATGCTTTCTCAGCTCAAACTCCTACAAGAGTAGAGACCTGATTAATAAAACTTTTCCTTTGACATGAAATATTTCAAAATACTTATGTAAAATTGAGTAACAAAAAGGTGAGAAAGTTAAATTCAAAGTTATACAATTTATATGGGGCCCAGCAGAGCACTAGACCTCTAAATTAGAGGTTTACTCGTATTGTCTTAAGTCAAGGTGGTAATAAAAAGTGTCCCCTCAAAACCAACAATTATGCACAGACCTTGATGCACTACTTGCTGAAACATTTTGCTTACATGACCAAGTAAACAAAATACCTGCTACATTTCATTTGTACATCTGCTTTGTCAACAAGCTGTGGATGGTTGGCAAGAGCACTTGTATGTGCTTCTGGTTTTTCTTTGCTTTCATGCAAAGTGGAAGCACAACGATGTACAGACACATTGCACATCAATATAATTTATATATAGCTTTTCAGTATTAACCCAGTCTTGGGGCTGGCACCAATTATAATATATAAATAAAATTAATTTTTCTTTAAACACATTTCATGCTGAGGTGACACCAGCATGATACATTCCAGCTGTCGTGCTAGTCTTCCTCTCACCGTGGCTAGTCTCTTGTCCATTTCAGGGCCAGCCTTCTCTACGGCTGTTTTCTGAATGAAGCAACAAGCCAGTTCACAGTTGTCTTGAGCAATTCGTGCGGCAGCCTCTTCCATCATTTCCCTCTGTTGGGGGGTTGGTGCCTGGGAAAATAGGATAGGATAAGTTAAAGAACAATCAGGAATGATACAAGCTATCAAACACAAGAGAGGATGGGTGTTTAGGAAAAGAAAGCTCTCGTATAGGCGTCGAGCTTACCCTCAGTGCAGCAGCAAAGCTGTTCTTCAGGTTGGTTGCAATGCTCATGAGCAGGGGCTCACGGCAGGTGATCATGGCCATGCCAGCAGTCAGATTTCTCATCATATGGTGGGCAGCGACACGCATGCGGGACTCCTCCGAATCCAGGGCAAAGTCCTTCCTAATGATCTGCTCACATGTTGTCATGGCAATTTTGATAGAGCGATCAACAACAGGATGCACAAGTTCCTGGACAGCTCGCTCTACTGATTGCCGTACACACTGCTTCAACTGCGGATGGGCCTGTAGTAGAGGGATCTGAAGAGAAAAGATGGAGGAAACATGAGAGATAAGTCAAGAAAGGAATTGCAATCAAAAGAGGAAAGAAGGTGATACTTCAACAGGAGAAAGATGCAAGAGAAGGTGTGTGTACGTCTTAAGTGGTGCACTGACTATTAACATCTCAGTGGTCGGCAAGTGCCTAATACTTACATTGACATTTATATTGATGTGTGGAGCCAGGCCTGCCAAGGCATACACATTGATGTCATGATAACTGAACTGTGGAGTGGGAGGCCCGGTGGTTGTGCAAGTGGTGGTGGTGGCAGCTGGAGTTGAGGGAGGAGCTGCAAATGGAACAAAGTCTCCTGTTGGTCACAAAACGCTAGTTTGATTAAAATCACAAGAAAAAGAAATTTTCACAACATTAACAGAAAGCAAGGAAATAAGTAACAAAAACAAACAAAGCTTTTTAGTAGCTCTAAAAAAACAAAACAAAAAAAAAAAAAAACAAAGAACAAAAATAATTTGAGTGGGAGAGTCAGGATTGCAACTCTGTTTTCAAATGATGAATACTTCTCAACCTCAGTTCATAACATATCACCTTGGTTTATTACAAAGCATATACATTTAGATTTTTAAGTTTTAATTGTTTGTTCCAAAGTTAAGGCACACTACACATATACTCCAGATGTAGTTGTAGGTTAAGAAGAACATCAAAAAAACTGAATAAATATGGAGCATCCACCTGTGGTAGAAACTGGTAGCATCTCCTCTGGAGGCTTTGCCTCTTTCTTTGGTGCGGACAGCTGCTCCTCCAGGCTCTTTAGCTTCTCTTTGTCCTTCAGCAAGTTTCCTGGCTTCAGATCATTGATGTCCAGAGACAAGTTCTTACACAGAACTTCAATCTCAAACTTTAAGTTCAGCTGCAATAAAAAACCCAAAAACAATTAAAATAACAATTCCACACTTGTCTACTGAAAGATTTTACCTGGATTTTAGTGTATTTATTTGGCCTATTTCAGCCTCATAGTTTGAATAGACATCATTAGAACCAGATGGATTACATTTATCTGGTTAAGTACGTTACTGTTCTGTAGCAAGATAAGATATGTTAAAAGGAAAAAGCTACCACCCTCTTTACTGTGATTTCAGTGGACTGCGTTTAAGAGCTGCTTGCGTTGAAATGGCTGCTCGGAAGAGTATTGTATTACCTTTAGATCATGTTCCTGATGGAGCTCAGCAAGGACATTCATGATGGCCATGGTCCAGGGGTTCTGGGGTCTGAAAACCTACAGCAGCAAAGACAGACATTTGTTCAAATCACTACAAAAATTAATGAAACATCAAATGGTGAAATCAGGTAGATCAGGTTTTGAACTAAATGTTACACTATACATATATCAATAGCAGTCTGAGGTAAAGCCTCTCATGTTGAGATGTCTCTTAGCATACACTTGTGTTGCTCACCATGCTCCGTAGACTGGACTCCAAAACTTTGGCCACAAAGGGAACCACATAAAGTAGCTCCTGTTGGCCTTTCACATAGGCTTCCAGTAGCAAAGACTTGACTTCCAGATCCTGAAAAATGGAGGGGAAAGTTAACCAACACAAAAGGTTGACAGGAGAAACACCACATAATTACACAGAACCATCCAAAAAACTTGGCACAAGTTCTTACTGTATAGAGGATAGGCTTGTTTTTGGCCAGTGTAATCATGCCCAACCAGTGGCCCAGATTCTTTAGCAGGGAGCGATCAGAGAAATTGGCAGCTGCCTTGTCTGAGGTCAACAGGACCTGTTTAAAAAAAAAAAAAAAGTATTAAACAAATTATGAACATTTCAGCAGTACTGAACTGTGGTTAGACAAATCAAACTTAAACTTATAAATATCTATTTTATAAATATTTAGAGACTTAGATATTTATAAGAATATATTTGTGGAACAACAGTGTAATGAATGTAGTGAGGCAAAACACTACAAAACTGTAGTTGGTAGCAAAAACAAAATGTTTGAGGTTTTGAAGCCATTGCTTTACCTTGATATTCCTGTAGGTCTCATTGAGGACCATCTTGACAAACTCAGGATTCTTGAGAGTGTCCAGAAAGTTGGAGTACAGACTGTGAAAGTTGGGCTCTATGCTGACACGCTTCATCACCAGGTACTGAGACACCCAGGGCATAAACTCTTCCTTCACTGTCTCTTTTAACTCCTCAACCTAGGGAAGCAGATATGGTTCAGCGATAACATAATCGTTGACTGTTATTGAGATACAGTCATCTTTTGTCATTGTCCTTTTACCTTCTGTGTCATGTTGGACTGAGAAAGGTTATTGAAGATAAAAGCAATCTTCTCCTGGACATTCTCTGGAGGCTCTACAATCCTTTCTGTTTGGTCAGTGGCCACCAGCAGGGTGTCAATGTTGGTAGTGTTGATTGAGGGCTGCAGTTAGGAGCAAGAAAAGGTTCACCTTTGAAACCACTGTCTTAACAAATTTTTTCATGCAGAAAAACAAACCAATTATAAAGCATTGACAAACATATTTGGGTGTTCAGTCATCAGTCAAACTCACAGGCACATCCTTCTTGAAGCCACTGGAAGTTGGTCTTGAAATGGTGGTCTTAGCTGGTGTAGTTGTAGTTGTGGTGGTGGTCACGAGGGTGCTGGGCTGACCAGGCTGTGGGGCTTTGGGGCCACCAGGTTGCTGAGACTGGGCCTGGGCTTGAACTTGTGCCAGTGCTAGACTGCCAGGTGTGGTGATGGAGCCTTGCATCTTCACCGGAGGGTCCCGTGACTGTTGGCCATACTCGATATACTGCACACACAGGATATTGAAAGGTACAGAGCGAGAGATTTAATTTATCTGAATGTGGGAAGCCTGTTCTCTCATCAGAAGTGGGAGAAAAACAAACAATTAAAGATTTGTTAACAAAAATAAAATAAATTAAGGAAACCTGATTACCTCTTGTAAATGATGGGGGAATTGCAAGAAGTGGGCAATTGAAGCGAGGTGCTGACAATACTGAGGGTAGTCCTTTAGTCTAGAAAAAAAAGATTTTAGCTTAACACAAGACAACTATTGTCATATTAATACAAATTTTAGAAAGGAAACATGTCAATACCTGTTTTTGAACCTATCTAGGGCAGCAATTCCAAAGTAATACATTTTAGATCCATAAGGTTTTCGTAAGGCTTCAAGGACATATCGAAGGGCCAAGCCCAGGGCCATGTATGTCACAAGACCCTTCTCAATAATTCCACCAAAAAGGCAGGCAGTGATGTGCAGCTCCTTGTCTGGGTACTGGGGAAAGAACCGGTATTCCTCAAACAAGTTCCGAAGCATGCAATTGAACACCTCCCGCTCCCGCTTGATGGTAGAATCCTTGAACCTCTGCAGCATTTCCAGTACCTGGACAATACATTGAGAGATTAATTAATTAAAATAACAGCAACATACTTGAGTATGGATGAACAGGAATAAGTATGCACAAATTTGTCTTAAGTTAGTTTGTGTTTTGACAAGAAGCAAATTAATAACTGCTACATACTTCATCCACAGACATAGTTGGGTGAGGTGGGTGGTTGTAGATGCGCTGGAAGTAACTGTTTGCTTCATCGTCTATCTCCTTACTAAAGTTCTGGTTTGCCTCGGGCCACACCTGAGAAAGGTCAGCTGGAAGAAGAGAAGTAAATGCCATTTAGTTTTTCACTTAATTGAATGTTGTAATCCAAAGATGGTGCAGCATGGGCCAAGTACTTCAGACATTGATGATAACTGAGCAGTCAAGTGACACATCAGGCATCAAAAAGGCTCCTAACTGATCAAATCAAGTTAGATCCTTTTTGATGCTTTAAAAGTAGACAAATAACACTAAAGTGGGGCCGTCAGCTTAAGCAGACAAGGAATGGACGACTGATCTGTATTTCCTCTATTACAAACAGATTTAGTTATATGGGATTAAAATAAATGAAGTTATGTTGCCTAAATGGGCACAACATATTCACATAAAAGCTCTTGGCATGGACTTGAAATCCATATTGGTGTAGCACAAGGTGCACTAGAAATAAATTTCCAATTAAGACAAGAATAACTGCAGAGGAAATACAGTGCTGAGCAGCGCAGGGCGGGGCTCTCAGTCACACCACTACCACCACCACTTACAGGCCTTCATCTTACTCTGCTGAAAGGTTGGTGGATTCAGGCCTGGTGTGCTCATCTTCCTGGTGCCAAAAGGGTCAGTGCTTACTGCTGGCATCCCCAGACTAGAGCCAATACCAGAGCCAATACCTGAGCCCAAAGGACCTAGACATAAAACAATACGTCAGTCAATTCAATCCACACCCACTTCACCATCTGAGCTACTACCCTTTGTACCCCAAACTACTCTGTTCTGCCAAATGTGGAACCCTTATAATATGTTTTGTGGATCACCTTTCACTAGATCTCACATGAAAATTTGTGTTGCAGATCTGAATCTGAGCTAAGCAATAGTTTGCTTAATCTGTGTACACAATAGTTATGACCAATATTCAGTGTAACATTTATCTAGTGTGACTAAATTGTTCTAGTCTCAGTTTTCAAAGACTGATTAAAAT
Organism: Rachycentron canadum; assembly: GCA_038496675.1. Taxonomy (NCBI): domain Eukaryota; kingdom Metazoa; phylum Chordata; class Actinopteri; order Carangiformes; family Rachycentridae; genus Rachycentron; species Rachycentron canadum. The sequence goes on from CM076652.1 coordinate 1,409,423, forward strand.
GGTGATGATATAATAGATGTATGTTTGTCTAAAAAGATAGTAGAAAATCAAATAGCATAGTACCAGAGTCCATACCAGGGAGCTGCGAGGACAGGCTGCCAATGCCCCCAAATGGTGTGCTCGGGTTGGGGTTGGAGAGGGGTGGGAAGGCTTTGGCTGGGGACTGGGGATTACTAAAAGCTGAACTCAATGAGGTTGGGAAACCCTGCATGCTCTGAGTGTGGGAGGTGGCTGTGCCCCCCAAGTTCAAGGAACCCATGCCAGACAGAGGATCCATCTAAACAGCAATGGAGGAAGAGAGAATCACCAATACAAACCTGAAGATATTAAAGTTGCATATTTATGATGATCACTGATACATTAAAAAAGGAAAAATGACAGCTTTCACAAATATTAGTTGCGTTTAAAGTTTTTTAAGCAAGCAGGGCTTACAGATCTTTTCTGTTGACACTAATTTCTAATGTTAAGAATGTGTTTTAAAGTTGCATAATACAACTTCACATGAAAATACCTGTACAGGTGAGATGGCATCGAGGCTGCTGGTGCTGGGAGCACGTCCCTTCGGCATTACTCCTGGTGGAGGCTGTCGGGCTTTGTTCATTACATTGCTGCAGTTGGCAACCATGGTCAGGATGGTCTCAGACAACTCCTGGGACACACTCCTAATGATGAAGTAAAGAAAAGTGAGTGAAAACAAGAGAGGGGCTTACATGGACAAAACCCCCACCAGGCACATTAGTAGTACAGTGGGGGAAAATGAGCTAGATCGCCTCTCACCCAGCACAGGACTGGAGGCAGGCCAGCATGGTGGCTAAGGTCTCTGGTGGCAGCTGGGCGCTTTTGGGCTGGTCCTTGTCTGGAGCCAGCCCCCCCATAATAGATGGGCAGCGCCTTTTCAGGAATGTCACACAAGCCTGGATAAAAGGTTCCTGACACACAGAAATAATACAAAATTATTGTAAAATACAATGTTCTTAGGGTTATATGTTCAAGAAAACCAACATGCTGAATAAATGCACCTAAATCAATATAAAGACATACCCCATGCTCTCTGATTTTGTCAGTCAGCCACTTATCAAGTTTGAGGTATTCACGGCGAGAGGCAAGTGCAGCAAGGTCAATAACAAAGGCAAATGGAGTACCATTCAGCAGCATCGATAGAGACTGGAGCAAAGAAAATTTAGTATTAAGCATCATGAAAAATATACTGAAAATTAAAAAAAAAAGAAAAGAAAGAAAACATGGAATAAATTCAGTCCAACAGTCCAGTTATTTTCCTCATCACTATTGTCTAGTTATGCAATACTACGTCATCTTTAGTCAAAGTGGTCTTCATGTCAATGATTAGTCCATTTTAACAAACCTTCAAGTCCTGGGCCACATCCAGGATGCGAGACAGCTTAGCTTGGTCATACTGCTCCCCTCTCATGTACCACTCAGCCATAGAATGCATTATTAGCTGACGGATAGAGGGAGACTGTCCCTAGTAAAAGAAATTTTTTTTAAGTATATCATCAAGGCAAAAAACAAAACTTACTGAGCAAATGACCAAGTCAACAAATAGCTCAAGTACAAATGAAAACAGGAAAGAAATAAGCTCCTGGCTGTCAATTAACAAAGATTAATGATAAAAGAAGATTCCATGACCCACCTGTCCATGCCAGGCATAGTGCAAGATAATGGCAGAGTTGGGGTGGTTGCCCAGAAAGATCGGCATTAGGGTAGAGATGAGCTCATGGCGTAGAGTGTGCCAGGAGGTGGAGATCTGCAGTAGTGCCAGCACCAACATGTCTGGGCAGTGCTTGATTGGGAAGCTAAACAGCTGTTTCACCTGCTCATACTGACCCACCTCAGACAGCCTTAGCAGGCTCTCCACCAGGTCCAGACTTTTCCTGGGAAGAGTTAGTGACACTCAGTCAAAAACATTATAGCGCTAGCAAAAGGTTCAAATGGACATTACATGTCATTTTAAGAGATGTAACCACTGGAAGACTTAATTGCTTTCGGTAGGTCAAATTACGCTTCCATTATAATAGGCTGTGGGAAACCCTGCTAACTATTGTGGATATTAATTGGCACTTTGGCATTTGCAGCATACAATGCATTAAAATAGAAAATAAATGTTGACAGTGTTAAAAATAAAATACACAAAATGAAATAATACTTCAAAACTTGAACGTAATGGGGAAAAATAAGCAACTGCTATGCCTTTCTACACTGTGGCCGAGCTACAAGCGCCATACCATGTGGCAATCTCCCGGTTGTCATCCTCTGGTGGGGCCTTAAGGATGTCAGTGGCCACATTGTGGCAAGGGTAGTCAGCAAAACAGAACACTTCTGGGCTCATCAGGGAGTGCTGAATGAATGACAGCTGGAAAAAAAATTAGAAAATAAAAAGCAGTTAGACATCATCATTCTGCACTATTTTATCTTTATCCTTATTTTGGACAGGAAATATGGAAATATTTGCCACTACATGAAATACTTGTGATCACATCATCCTGTCAGAGCAGACATTGGTCAGTTACCTGTCCCTCGGCGTGTTTCCATGGCCGATAGATGAGATCGACCGGGAACACCTCGATACCCAACCCCCTCTGAATGCCATACACCACTATTTGCAGGCCTTTACTGTCCCGGATTATAAAGCCTGGGTGATCTAGTTCATATGTCACCTCTTTGAAGTTCAGGTTGGGATTCTAGTGTTCAGACAAAAAGCAGAAGTGAAATCTTAGTCACTTTTGTAAACAATCTGATACAAAAAGTGCAACATTTAGAATAAGGTTTATGAGAGAATATTGTATGTGTTAACATGTATCCTGATGCAGAATTTGAGAAAATGCAATCCCACGGTGATACTATAAAATACCAGTGTTAAGGTGTTGTCAGTGGTAGTATGTGAAAAAGAAATAGAAATATTACTCTGAAAAAGTTTGTGATAAACTGACTTACCACTTCTTTGACGACGTCAATAAGAACCTCAACATTCCAGGTGTGTGCCTGTGAGCCGTCATTCTTATCCTTACCATCACTCCAGATACCACTTCCTGGAGCGGAGATGGACTGTAAGAGAAAACAAAAGCAGAGAACATTTAAACTCAGATGTACCAAAATAGCAAGAACCTACAGGCCAGAACACTCACCAAGTATTAAAATATGAATTAGAATTATTTAATCAAATAACAGTGATACTGACACTACAAAAGTAAGTCTAGCTAACATCAGAAAAATGGCCACACACATTTCATGATATTTCTTTCCATAAAAATAAGTAAAAGTCATTAAATTTGAATTAAGCAGCTCACCTGTAATGGGATACCATCAGTTAGGCCAGAGTGGGTACGAGCCATCATGCCCAGGACCCTGGCTACCTGGCTGGCTGTGACCTCTCTCACCCCATACTGGATGATTATGTTTCTGCACTCATCCACACTGGAGACACAAATAGATCAGCATTTACCGTGAGCCATCATCATTTTAAATGTTTACATATCAATTGAAATCATTTTGAAATTACACTTGTAAAAAACAGAAAACAAAAAATTTCCAGGTGTACAGCTCTAATTTGTTAATTTGTACAACTTCTATTGTTACGAAACAAAAAAAAAAAAAAAAAAAAAAAAAAAAAAAAAAAATTTGAATGACTGATCATGTAGAAATTTGTCAAACTGCAAAATGGTGTCATGTGAACTAAATGGTAGCACCATGGCAACCAAAAGTTGTCTTGTCTGAATGCACCATCAGTGGCATTACATTTAATGATTTGTAGACACAGGAGCATTTAAACCACTTAATTTAAATGTATTAGTTGTGGATGTAGCATAAATCAATTGACATAAATTCACCTAGCACAGAAGCCATAACCAACTTCTTGCATGAATTCGGCAAGAGAACTCTCCATCATGGTCTTAGCTAACTCCCCCGAGTCTGGTAGGATCCTGTCCATGAGAATGTCCCGTTTTTCAGGGTACAGCAGTGGTGCGAGCACCACAGGGCAGCGCTCCTGGGGGAAATCTGAAATAACACACAATAAAATAAACAAATGTTGTGGCACAGCAACACTGGAAAAACAAGATGTTTTGATCTGCCATACCTCGGCAAAGTGTCTTGAGGAAGGCGTCAATCTGCTCTTGCCCTACTCCGCTGGCTCCCTTCTGGCCAAACAGTAGATGGGAGAGCAGTAGGTGCAAGACCTCTATGGCAATGTCTTGGAAGCCACCTTCCTGGTTTCCTCCGAGATCAGCGTCAACGTATGACCGCAGGAGGTCCGGAAGTTTCTGCTTGATGAACTGCGCAGCTGAGAAACAGTCGAAAACAACTAGTTACTTTTCTGCAATTTTGGAGAAAACAGCAATTTATATGCATTTTATTATCATCAGCAAAGGTTTATATGAAAAAAAAAAAAAAAATTAAAAATTAAATCTGAATCAACCTCAAACAACCAATGGGTTTGGAAGTCTGTCGCGTTTTACCTCAGGAAAAGGATTTACATATAAAGACCATTTTTGCTACAGGTATAAATATATCAGGCTCCAAAGCTACTTACCAAAGCCGCGGAGGTCTGTGTTGCTGGAGTTGAGCAAAGCAAGGCCAAATATTACCTAGAAAATACATAAATAAATTAGAACCATTTTAAATGGTAACGCAACATGTGACGTCTGAGTGCAGAGCTGGCTTACCTCTTGGACCTTGCTGAGCTTAAGAACTTTACTCAATTGAGTGAATAAGTGGGCCGAAGGCTTCAAACTCTGAAAGAAAAATTACAATGAGCTATAAATCCTTATTTTTTTCTTATTCATACACAATTGCAATGTTTACATAAAGTTGAAATATATATACAAATATATATAAAATGTCAGCCTGAGGCACCAACAAAAAGCTGGATTCAAAAAATAATATAAACAGATTTGATTCAGCTAGTTGTAAAATAAAAATCTATTTAAAACAGTAATGCTTGCCTTTCGTAGTATGTCTTCTCCATGTTCAGACACATACACGTTATTCTATCAGTAAGCGTTGTCATACAGTCAAACTACCACATTGAAATCAATGAAATTCTAGTATCTTCTCCTCACCTTCTGGTAGTGCAGGGGATTGTCAATGGCGTAACAGAGAGTAGAGATAAAGTTTGGCTTTGATATCAGCGACACACACTCCTGGATCAGAAACTGTGTCTTGGGCAAGTTGAAAAGCAAAACGTATCGAGGAGAAGAAGAGAGAAAAGAGAACACAGGCAAGTGAAGAGCAAGATAAGACAATAAGTCTCTAACAAGAATCAATATGAAACAATATGCAGTATGAACATGTCCACTCAGTCAGGGATATTCTACAATGAGTATGATGGGATTAAAAGTAAAATTAATACTGTACATCAATGAGAACATAACTCATCAGTGAGGGTAAACTGAGGAAAATTTAAAAGTGATTAATGCAAAATGATCAATATCTTGAGGGGTAATTGCTTCAGTGCAGATAAGGTAGATGTATATGTTCAGTGATTTATAAGCAAACAGTCTCTTTAGTACAAATTGCTATGTTTTTTCAAATGCAACTGAAAAGGGGGAACCTGTGCAAGTTCTGCATTTGTTTTTTAAACTAGTACCTCAATCTGCCATTTTTTTTTTTCTATCAACCAACTTCAAAAGTTGACTGTCTACTGAAACTGAAGGGGAGCACTTCTTTGTCAAGTTGGGAAGAATAAGAGCAACTTTATTGCCTCACAGATCTAGTTACTTGTTCTTAAGTTGTGATGTCTAGTCAGTCGTAATGTTTTCATAGTTGATCCATACAGACAGAATGTAAGGGCGCCGACTGTTGTCACAGAAACCATTATATTTGAAAGGAGGTTTAACAAGACATCCAAAGGGCTACAAACAATTATGTAACAAATTAGAAGGAGAGCTAGAGAGGGATGCCTGATGCCTGGCTCAACTCTCACTTCACTACATCCAGGCAGTGTTGGTCACTGATTTAGGTGAGGTATAGACAATGGTTCTACAGACAGTAACCCTAACCCAAGGCATCCAAGATGCTGTTTGGACAGATCATATATATAAATCCTTTAGTGTATCAGTACATGTCAAATGTTATTCATGCTTGTGTGTTGATGGCCCGAGATAGTTTCGGACTAAGAGCTAGGTTAAATATCAAATATTAAATATAAATTCAAAAGTTTAGAAACAAAAAAATAGTTATTGTTACAGCTTTATTACACTTTTTTTTATGTTGGGCTTCCAGAAAACCAGGCCAGTAGTAGTTTTATCCAATCTCTCAAGTGAAAGAGACTGGATTGTGAAAGGAGATGTGAAACTACCACAGCTGATGTGTAAAAGTATAAAATAGTTCAAGTGGTAGAAGACAAATGTTTGCTTGTTAACCACTTCCAGGACTACAAATGTTTCAATATTCATTCTTCTTTTTTTTACAAGTTTATTTCACATTTCTCATTTGAATTCCATGTTTCATGAAGACTGTCTCAACATTTTCATTGACAGCCAGGTTTGTGGGAATTAGTGTTTCATACATTTCTAAAAAGTACAGACTGTTTTCCAGTAAGTGGTGCTTATTTCTATCAGTGTTTTCAGTCACCAGGGCTGTGCACACATCCACAAAGGGTAAATGGGAAACTTGCAAAATGAATTTAACTTCCAAAAAAGTCCAATCAGCTTTAGTAAAACCATTGTTCATGAATTTTAAGAAAATGAAACAAATTCTGATCCTGAAACAAATTTTTGCTTGCTAAATAAAAATATTTTTTGCAGCAACACAACTTCTAAGGCTAGAAAAAAATATCAATGAGTTCCTAATCAAAAATTACCTGGTGAAAGTCCTTGCCACTGCTTTTACCATCGCCACTAAAATCCACATGGGAGAAGAGACAGCGTAGTAGATGCCTGTCTGCCTCAGGACCGTGACGATTTACAATCTGTGAGGAGAACAGGGAAAGCATCAATACATATGGACAAACAGATATTTTCAGTTACTTTACTCTCAAACTATAAGACTATAATGTCTTTGATACCACTTACATGCTGTATTTCTTGCTGGCTGGCTCGGTAATTTTTCTTTGTTAAATTGTCCACCAGATAGCTGATTTGAGACAAAGCCAGCGAGAGCGAGTCAAGATTCATTGCTGGTTGGGGCGGAAGCAGGCGGCCGAGCACGGCGCAAAATCACCATTATTCCCCTTTAGTCACTTCAGTGATAGGTTACTTCTGCTCCCCCCCCCCAAGGTGTGAAAAATATCGGCTTCCAAATGAGTTTCCCGATCAGTGGCTCCCGGTGCTAGGTAGAGTCCTTCAGTTTAAAATCAAGTGCAGCATCTGTAATGAAATAATAGAAGTTTTAAGTTTTATTAAAAACACACATTGAACATTTTGCAATAACAAGTAAAATTGCTGGAGAAAGAAGAGGTGAAATTTCTCTGTAAAAAAAAAAGCTTTACATTTAGAATGCTGTAGTCTCATGTTCAGTAAGGGAAATATTTATTATCCACTAACAACACATAATATTGTGAGACGCTTTGAGGCCTACGTGCATTAGCAGATGTGGTGTGCACTGAAAATTATTTTCATGTCTGTTGCTCGGACGTTTCTTTACCAATTTGTACAGTATCAGTTAGAGCTGTGCTGTGTGTGTGCCATCTTCACAGGGATGTTGTTGAGTTATGTAAACTCGTCGTGCCAATAGCCCGTACTAGGCCTCGACTGTACCCTAGTATCTGCCACACAGATTCAAAGCTCGTTAGCTTGCTCGCCGTACAAACCAACTTCCCTACTTACAATAACATAATTACTACCACTATCAACACAATCGTGAACAGTATTAAGAAAAGTTCACAAGAAAATTTGAATGCTTATTTTACAGAGTCAAACTCACCAACTGAGACAAAGAGCAAGCTAATCGAAGTTAGCAAATCTTGACAGATAACTACTTGCAAGCTAACTACATGGCATAGCGCGTTAACCGGAGTCAATTTTAACCAGACATGTTCATGATGTGCGGCTAATTTAGTCAATTGATTTAAAACAAGCGTTAATTTCATTGGCCATACTCTTGAGGCAAGTGGGGCCAACTAGCTAACTACTTAGGCTAACATCACCATGACGCTGGTAAACACTTGCTAGGAATAAGTTTAGGTTAACGTAAGCTATCGTTAATGTGGGCCGGTATATATGTAATCGTTTACACGGCATACTCCAGGCCTTTACTCTACATTAATATCCCTACTAAACAGTAGAACTTCCCCGTCGTCAATAGCTAACGTTAACCTCTGAAATCTTACCAACTCCCTGTGCGCTACAAGCTAATGCTATCAAATTAGCATTTGCGTGAAGCTAACCTCAGCAACACGAGCCTGTTTCAAGCTACGGTGTAGGGACCATTTCAAATCAATTAATTGTGTACCTTCATACAAATTAATTACACCACGACTTGCTAACAAATTACTAAGACCTCGAGACCATTACACATGCCTTGGCCGTGAGCCCGAAGGCCGCGAGTGTTGCGGATGGGCTTTGAGCGATCTTGCCAGCTAACATTAGCATTAACCTTGTTAACGTTAGCTTATTCTACGGGCTCCGACTAGTCTGTGGAATCGCAAACATAGTTGCAAGTGCTATATTTCCTGACGCACAGCTACCTCACCGAGCTAATGTCAATATCGCCTATATTGTTTTCTATAATTACACAAAACCACACTGCACGAGAAAAGTGGTCAAATTAAGGAATTGTTACTTTGTTGATGTGACCAATATGACAGCTTCTCTTCAGGAAATACACGTACCCCGCGCTGGTGGCTAACGGCCATCCGCCGTTTAAATATCGTTACTTATGTGTTATAGCTGAATCTGTCGACGGTTGTTTGTAAGATTTTTTCATAAAGCTTACCGTGCTCCCAAGAAAGTAATTCAGATGTTCATCCCTCTTTGTTTCTCACAGCTAACTTAACGAAATAGTAGGGTCGCTGTGCCTCCAGTTGTTTGATTTTCAAAATAAAATGGCGACTGTCACTGCCGCGGCGCGCTCACGGTTCGAGACGAGTGCATGCGCTTATCCGCGCGACACAAGCGTAAGGTGTTTGTCAGTCGACACCTGGGGCCTCATTTATAACCGCTGCTGCACACAAAACGGGCCAGCTCTTTAAAAACATGAAAACATGTGCATCTGTGGGGAAACTCTGACACACACTCACATATACATACATACACATACGCACACACACACACACACACATATATATATATAAGAATTATTCAATTGTAAATGCTTCAGCAACCTAAAGTTAAATCAAGCTCCATGCCATCCATTCATTCAGTTATTTTATTAATTCTGGAGAAGAGAAGATAAAGCAAGTTTTGTTGTTTAAACTGAAAAAATACAAATGAAAATTAGATATATAATTTTTATTGTATTTTTTAATAATGAATGTGTATATATGTAGTAATATGTGTGTGTGTGTGTGTGTGTGTGTTTTACAAATACTTGGGTGTATGGTATAGAGTTTGAAAGACGCATAACAGACAAGGAAGGTCTAATGTCAAACACATACAGATCCAGACTTTTTGGAGGTCGTTCTATATTATGGATTAAAAACCAGGATGCTTCGATTTTTAGTATTTCTTTGTAAGTAATAAGGATTTGTACATGTTTGTATTCACACAAATCGTGACTGGTTGTTAGATGTAATGCAATTATAATCAGTCGACATCGAGTGTGAATAATATATTTATAACTGCTTTGTTTTTGTTTTTTTTTTCAATTTGAACATTGTAAGGTATTTTTCTGAAACTTTTTTGAAATGTTGTAGGTGATCGTATACAGACCACACATGGATCCCATCGTTGGATAGAGTCTTGTATTGATATTGGACATTTGGCAAAAGGTAAGATTAGGTTGTTCTTGTTTTTTGAACCAAACGTAAAGATCCATAAAGATTCGTCTCACAAACAAGCTCGTGGACAAATGTTTTATTTCCATGACTCCTGACATCCTAGTCCGGTAGGTGGCGGAAGTATACACGGAAGCTGGCGAGTCAGATCAGACCAGTAACGGCCAGAAGAAGAAGTCCTCCGCCTCATCCGCCTCCCCGGTGCAGAGAGGGTGTAGTGGAGTACTGGAGGAGTAACGCCAGGAGATATTTTATTCCCTCCCTGCGATCACAAGTTGAGGTTTATTTCGGCGGAGTTGCAGTGCGGACATGTCGTCTTGGGCGAACTCATCTGCAGCTGCCCGGCGGCCACCGGCGAACCCCAATGGAAGGTAATGGTTTCCTGTAGCAAGCTCCAACATTAGCAGCTAGCATGCTAGCACAAAAACAGTAACGGGTTTTCAGCCACTTTCTTCCCACCATTTAAAGAAAATACACGTTAGCGTCATTTGGCGTGGCCATGAAAAGAAAGTATTTTGTTGTTGCAGCGCTCAGCAACTGCGGCTGTTTCGGAGAGCAGCGCCTTACCCCAGCAGAGAGGAGAGGACCGAGGAGCTGAAGGATGCCCTGGAAAGGTACAAGCCCGTATCATTACTTCTTTAAAAGCCACCATTTCATAAGATGAATGAGCTATTGTTGTGCTAGTAATTGATGTATAACAGGGCAGGATGAGTCGGGCATGTTCAAACAAGGTTGGCAGAAAGCTGTGGTATCTGCAATGTTATCACAGTGCAATGCGAGAAATCTGTTGTTGGAGACAACTTCAGGAAAGTTGGTGAAATGCTGAGGCCATGATCACAGTCAAGAAGAGTCAACACTGTTTCACCAGGTGGTTCCACCCTGGAAAGGAAAAAAGTTTGAGTTTTCATTTAAGTGAAGAAGTAGAAAGCAAATACAGTAAACAAAAGAGATCATAGTTTGCAGACATTTTGTACTTGTGTCAATTTATACTTCAGCTTTTCACCTCTGAATATTTTAGCACTGCAGATTTTCTGCAAAAGAATTTGAAACCTATGAATGAAATGTTTGCTTCAGTGAGCAGTTGTTTGTTTGTGTTGACAAACAATGTGAATGCAACACCAAAAACTGTCTCATGAATTTGTGAAGCCCAGGCTCTTTGGTGCACACTTTGCTGGTGCTGGTGGATTTAAACCTCCACCCGTGTGGACATGGAGTTATAATTATAGTACCTCTATTTTCAAGTTTCAGTTGCATTAAGGTATCACATAGACTGGCTGAGTGAATAGTAGGCCTACATACGCCTTTGTTGTTTCAATATAGCGTTAAACATGCACCACTTTTCTTGCAGTTATGAAGAACTAGAGCAAATGCAAAACTTCAGCGGAAGTGTGAAATATGAGGGGTTCAAGCATCAACCAAATGGTGAGATATTTCCTTTATATTGTTCAACGAAAACACGTTTAACAAGTTTGCGTCAGTCAGCTATTTTTTTGTTTTTTTTTAAAAAGGGGGAAATCGCACACAAAAAAATTTGTTCTCAATGTGAAAGTGCATGATTTGTGATTGTGCCACTGCATCTTGAAATTAATAAAAATGTGAAATTAAAAAAATTAATAAGTTTGTTCAGTAACTGATATTCCATTACTTTACATTAAATGCATAAAATGTTGTGCTTCAGTGCACAAAAATGTGCTCTTGATTGCAAACTGATTTAAATATAATTTATCCACCTGCATCTTCCCCTATCATTTTTATCCTCTGCCCTCTCCACACTGTCTCCCTTCACCTCCCCTTCATTGTCTCCCAACTCCACCACCATCCTCAAACCCACAGCCAAGCCAGAGGTCTCCACTCCAGCAGACAGACGTAAAGGCCTGTATCAGAGGTTCTACAGACAGGTCCAGGAGGAGAGGAAGCCGGCCGACTGTGTGGTCCTCTCCGTCACCAACCGCTGCCTGTGAGTGTTCGCAAAGAAATTATATAAATTACAAGCAGTTGAGGTGGAAATGTGGCTGATGCAGGGTTTGACAGTCTATACCTGGCTGCCACTCACTCAGACAAGATGGATGGATGTAATTTTACTGTACATTTTTTAAAGGAACATGAAGCTCTTTTATTTAAGCTTGCTGGCCCAGATCTTCTGGTCTTTTGAACATTTGTGATGTCATGGCCCCCAAGACCTGCTAAATGCAAGTGTTGTTTTGAATGGGGGAATCCAGGTTTAGACAAGGCTTATACACCATCCGCATTTTTATTTATTCATTCATTAACATCGTAAGTGCTTGTGGAAACACTTATGATTATATCATCTCCAGCCCTGAGTTTATTTAATAGTCTTAAATTATTTTGATTAACAGCTTGTGAATAAGAACTGCCAAAGTTGAATTCATTGTTTGTGGTATGTTTATGTTGAATATCACTGCCTCCCTCCACTTTATCATAGTTTCAACCTAAACCAGGTTATCACCAAGTCATTTTACACCTGGGTTTAATTTTTAGTTTTTTCTCTCTACGTTTATTTATGAAATCCCACGTCGCAATCTTGATATGTCAGGGATTGTATAGTTATCATGTTTCACTTAATGATAACGCGTTTGACATCTTAGTTTAATATTCTGGCTGCCAGATTAAGAGCTTTGTTTGTGTTGTGTTGTAAGATATTATTATTGTTAATAACATATTTCATGGGATTTATCAGAAATAACAAAATGAAATAATGACAAAAAACATGGCAAAGTCATTATCTATTTATACATATAAATATTCCTTTTTAGGAATATTTTCAATATTTTCTAGGCTAGTGAGTCTTGTTGTGGGAGTAGTAGTCGATTCATTAGTATCAACTGTTGAACATGATCTGTTGTGTATGTACATTTGACAACAGCACTCCCAGTGATCTTTAGGTATAAACAAACTCTACATTGAGGTCGTCAATCATCAGTCATAATGACAAAGAAAAGCAGGGCAGGTTATCCTTTTAAAAGAGCTTTTACAAGCACAGTTTGCTTTCTATGTTGTGTTGAATGATTGTGTCTGTCCCATTAATTTTGATTGATGGTCACTAACAAGGGTCCTTGTTTCTTTGCTCTTTATTACAGTAATATAAAAAAATGACTCAAGACACTTTCCTTCAACATTTCAAAGCTAGTTTGAGACCATGTGAATTTCGTTCGTATTCCACACTGATATCCTGAGGATATTGTTGTATATTTTTAACTTCCACAAACACTAGACCCAGATTTCAACCACTTTATTTGTTATAGATTTTTATTGCTGCACTCGGTTTGTTTGAAACATGGTTTCACATTTCTTTCAGCCATTTGAGCTCACATAAGAAGAAACTGCAAACATTAAGACCTGTGTTTTAGCGAGCTGTCAGCAGAGTAACTTTAATAACTAGCTCTAGGGTGTAATACTACCCGTACATGAAGACAAATCACTATCCATGACTATGAATATCATAACCAATCTTATATCAATTTCTGCATATGAAAAAAATTATGCAATCCTGGCTAAAGTACAAACAGAATTTTCTATCAATCTCGCTTTCTCTCTCTCTCACACACACACACACACACACACGTCCACCAATGCTTCAAAAGCTTGAAAACTGTAAAATGCAGTCTCCCATTGAAATGCCATTACACAACATTCATATTCACTTTCCATATCAAATACAACTTCAATCACTCTCGCAAAAAAAAAAAAAAAACAACTACACAATCACACTGCACACAAGTTCATGAATGAACACCTATAAATTAATCTGCCCTCACCCCATTACACAAAGCTTATTTTGTAAAGCTAATACTGCTGTATGTTGGGTACAAAGTAGTTGTGTTCAAAGTAACGTTCACAGTCACTACACAATGCAATATTAAAGACATAATTCATGCACAAGCTACTCGTACACAGATGGCACTTGTGATATTGTGCTACATATGGCAGCTGTGTCTGCGTGTTACTGTGACACAGCTTTGCTAACTATAGTGGCCTACTTTGAGGGGTAGTAATAGCACAACAAGATGGATTGAATTTTTAAGAGTCATAACATGTTTAACAAATGCTCATTATACCTAAGTGAGAGTGCTTATGTATGTCAATGAGCTTTACTTACCAGGATTGTAGTTCTATATGTTTATCCACCTGCATGCGGGCTTTTTTTTGATTAAATGTATGGTTTGTTAAATGTTGAACCTAGTTGTGAATCTGCCCATAATTTATGGGGATTTAAAAACACAGACAAGTGTCAAATGCCATCATATACCATAGTGGTCTCAAAAATGCTAAATGACAATAGCTGCTACAACTGTTTTTGGTTTAGTTTTTTCCTTCCATATGAATAAAACCAACCGAATAAACAAACTGTTAAAACTTGATATTCCTAAACACACACTACAACACTAAACACATCTACGAGAGATCCAAAAATCCACTAAAAGCTACACTTGTCTCATACGCACAGAATTACCACCAAAAGGAATCATGATTCATGGTTACGTTTTTATTGTTAAAGCACATAAATTAAGACATGACCTTCTGTTCCTCTCAGATATAATCTAGGTTTCTCTACATGCCAGTTGGGTCAGTTAATATAGAAATGTCAAGTTAACAAAGTGTTTCTCTTCCTCTCAAAGGGATTACCCCAAATCGCTAAGCCAGTGCTTGCAGGAGCGTGGCCTGTCAGTGGAAATGCTCTACCTTCAGGCGGAATCAGGCCTAACCCGGGCCCTGCAGGACGTCCGAGCAGACGGCTCCCCCTTATGTATTCTGGTGGAGCAGACAAACATAGCTCTGTCCTCCTGCACAGTTATCATATTCTCAGAATCCCTCAAAAGTAAGTTCGTACCCCTCGTATTGCTTAAAATTTACCCAGACCACCTTAGTTACAACCCTCCATCCCTCTTCTGCGTTCAGTGCAACGGTCTAATGCGGTGTACGTTTTATATTTATTCTACATCATCTTTTAACACAAAATATTACAGATCTTGTGTAAACACAAATAAAAGACACACAGCCATTAAAAAAAACAAACATGTTGAGTTCTAAAGCTACAATTCTACACTCAGCTGTTGTAACACACTTTTTGTGTCTAAAACATTCATATTTGTTTAAAAAGTCACTCCAAGGCAATCAAAACTACACAATATCCATTCACCAAATCACACATATGTATACACATAACATGTATATGAGTCTATTAGTCTGCGCTGACTATCCACTGGCTAACATCACGTCACATTACATATCTAACTAACTGAATAGAGTATGTATGTCCAAGGAAAAGTATGCCTTATTATAAGCTTTTCTCTGTGCAAGTGAATATTTCTACTCAAATAAATGAATTGCAGTCATTTGTGAAAAAAGTGGCATTGCTAAAAATGGGTTCCACGCAGCCACAAACGTGACCAGAAGTTAACAAACAAGTCAAACTGCTACAGAAGCAAAAGAGAATAAGGCAAGACTAAACATCTGTTGTAAACATCTATTGTGTACAGGCAGACTTCCTGTTTTAACATTGCTGTTCCTCACTTACCATTGTAGTGCTCACTCAGTTTTTCTGTTCAGTAAGAGTTCATTAAGCATCAGTAGGTGCTAATCTTGGAAAAATGGTCTGTTTACTGTCTATGATCATTTGACTGCTCATGCTTGTTGCTATGCTTGAACTGTTTTTAGCAAATACCATGTTCTCACATACCATTGTTACCATAACCAATAGAACCGATGGCTGAAGCTGCAAAAATAAAACTAAACTGTAGATTCCCTGAAGTTGACTTAATGTGAAACTTTGATGCAATTCACGTTGTAAAACTGTTGCTGTGTCTCAAGTTGGATACTTTAGTAATTACACTTTTGTTTCATTACAATTCGTTGGCGTTTCCTCCTCCCCTTCCGATATAAAGCCAAGGTGGAGACCGTTGAGGGCAAGAGTATGGAAGTACATGAATTGAGACGCAGAAAGTTATAAGGTCAATATCTCTACCAAGTTCTGCACTGTTCAAATACAAAATCAAAGCATGCTGAGCTATGCTTTGATGCTACAGTTATTTCACAAAAACTGATATATTTAAATCACACAACACGCACAAATATCCTAGTTTATAATCCAAATATGGACCATTAAAATAAAAAAAAACATTTAATGCATTAAATAATTACAAAAGATCTAAACACATTTGCAAATGTTATAAAGAAATTATTTATTGTAGGATATTTAAATACACAGATAATCTGAAGTTTCATTGTGCTTTCACATCACATTTAAATCCTGATTAAAAACATTGCATGTCAAGAAATGTAATTTGAATCAAAGTTAGTGATAAATCTACACCTCTACACAAATTGCATGCCTCTCATCACCCCCCCTTCAACAAACTGCAACAATCATACAAAACCACCAATTCAAAAGTACCACCTACTGAGCAACCAATTCATTAGCTGCATTTGCTGATCCTAATATCCCATAAAGTGAGGCACATCTATATAACCTGAGAGACTTGTGAGGACCCACTGGCTGCTAGTTGTATTTCTATGTATCTTCTTTTGTCTTATTTCACCTCTTTCTCCTACTCCAGTCCCTTGACACCTCACCATTAACCCTTCCATTTCCCTCCCAGTCCATCGCAACATGCCCAAAGACCAGGCCATGGACTTTGTTGCAGCAGAGTATAATCGCGGACTAGGCAAAGAGCGCCCGCCGAGGGACCCCGCAGACATAGCAGCACAGGCATCACAGCTGCTGGATGACTTTCTTGATCGAGAAAAGATCGAGCGCCACAGTGTTCCCTGTGAAACACGGCAGCTCCTCATGCTGTTAGCTGACGGGGTGCATCTCTACCCCGAGGAGCTGGAAACCATCTCAGAGTATGTCCGTTCCCGGCAGGAGCACATACAAGGTGAGACACTGATTACATCGTAGTCCCTAGAAGAGTTGGAGCTGGTGCTGTGTCCGTATTACTCGTTGCACCTTTAACCTGTTATATTCTGTTTTTATTTCTTTGGGTCATAACTTCCCTGCCTATTGGGATTCTTTCATTTTTCTGTCTTTCTCTCTCTAGCCTCCAATATTGAGGGGGAGAGGGGGAACATGTTACCTCCAGGACTGGGAAAACCACCTCCGCTGCTCCCTACTCCACCTGGGCCACCTCAACCTCAGTCTGCAGCCGGAGGGGGTCCTTTGTTGAACCACTCTCCTCCTCCACCTGCACCTCTCTTGCCTTCACCAGGTTGGACTGTAGACTTTTTAAAAAGAGTGCATGAAGGATATACCCAACAACCACATTTTAAAAATTTAACTTTGTCTAGCCTGTTTTCAGACACAATACTTGTACTTTATATTTTGTGCACCAAGGTCTATAAACATATCTATCTAAACTTATTCCAGTTGTGCTGTCTGCCAGATATCCATCTCAGGTTGCACAGGGTTCCTGTCATTCCTAGTTTTAGAAGCCACTTCAGGCTTTTCTGTACTCCTTGAGGGAAAAATTGGCCTTGCTTTTGGAAAATAACTGACTTATCTGGGTTTGAATGTTTTTTGATTTTTGTGCATGTGTGGATGTGTCAAGCTAAACCAGGGTGTCAGTTGAATCTATTGTCTTATACACACTGAGTAACTCTTTGTTTTAGGTACATTTACTGCACATTGAAGTCCAAAAAAATGCAGTGAATCTTAAATTATTTAGGTTGTTGAGTGTTAGTCCTTCTGTAATTCTCACCCATACATACTACATACATATTATTTCTCTTAACCTGCACCATCTATACCTGCAGTCATCCTGCCATGAGGCCTTGTAATAATGTTTCCATTCATACATATTCTGTTTCCTTTTGGTTTTTTTAAGGTTCTTATCCCAAAAGCAAACCTCCTCCACTGCTGTCCCTGCACGGACCTCCTGGTTCATCACTAGGAGTCCCAGCCTTACGAGGCCTACCATCCCCACACAGCCCATATGGTGCACCTGCTTTGTGTCGTGGGCCCCTACTCCTCCATCCTCCTCCATACCATGCCATGCCCAGGGGCCCTCACATACCCCGAGGAGCCCCTCCTTCCCTAAAGAGTTCCCGCCCTCCACTTCTCTCTGCTCCAGGTGGGTCTCTTCTAAATTTTTTCCTGTCCTTTTTTATTTGATATGTATTAATTCTAGAGATGTTGTGATACCTTTTTTTCGCCTTCCTAATGCCAATTCTAATTCTATCGGCCAATACCGAGTACAAATCTGATAACAATGTGTTTAGCTGTTGTGGTAAAGCTCAGGTGAAACGCTTTGTAAAACATGAACAGAAACACAAGTGCCATAGAGTCTTTGATCTAATTGGATTGTCATACATACATTGCCTTGTATACTGTACACGTTGCCTTTATGCGCGTGAAACTTTCCAGAATCAAGTATAGCCGACTTTTGTTCATGGCTAACATTACACTATTTCTTGGAAATCAACTTTTCTTCGCTGCTCTAGAACAGTTGTTGGTGCAATAATTCCTGCGCAGGTTATGGTTTTAGAGCATCAAAAATTCATTTATTTCCGGTTAGTGGTGTAACGTCAGCATGAGTGTGATGTCACTATCAAAATCTCAGCAATCACAAATTACATGGCAATGGATCAGGACATTCCCATACTCACCAATACCTGAGTCAGAATTTTAGAAAAAACTACTAAATTAGTTCAGTCTGTTCTGTAGACACTGGGCATAAACAAAGAAAGTTACATTTTAACTTAATGTGTCATTTTTTTTCTTTCTCTGCTTCTCTTTTTCTCTGATCAGGGCCCCCTCTTCCTCGACCGAGTGCCCCCCGACACTAAGAAAAGACACATACACATGGTTACACATGCAGGCTACAGATGGCAGCAGTGTCCCATCACCTAACTCTAGAAGAGAACACTCCCGGCCTCGCGTTGGTTCCTCTTGTGACCTTTTGTGACATCAGTAAGTTAGTTATAAAAGATAGAAGTTTATCTTAGACATTTTTTTATTACAGTGGATGTATTGAGGGAGGATGGGATGGAGTATTCTTTCCAACGTCCCACTTCATTTTTCATTTACTTAATTTTTTCCCCTGCTTTATAATCAGCTACAGTTCCCTGCAAAACTCATCTTCCACACTTCCTGTTTGCCTCTTTCGATGCCATCACATTGATAGAGGTCACAGAGAAAAGCTGCACAGGGGAAACTTTGAACATTGTTTGGCTGAGTGCACAAAAACCCTGGAAAACAACAGGACAACTGTTTGATACTTAAAGCAACAAAAAGGCAAAAACTATTGGTGGTCACACAGTGGAATCAGGATTTTTTAAATTTTTATGTATATCATGAACATAGCAAGTAGCCTACCTGTACACAGTGTGTCAAGATGGTGCTTAAAACGTCTGAAGGATTTTCCTGAGGAGAGAATTCCAACAACCAATTAAAGTTTGTGTTTATAAGCTATATTCTTGGCTCAAATTGTATTTTATTTATATCTAAATTTATTTTTGACATAAGTAGAAGTAAAGAGTCTTAAGGATTTTTTTGTATAATGGTTTCAAGTGTGCATACCTAACTTTTGGCACCTTTCATGGCAAATTAACTAACTTGTTACATTCAAATTTACTTCATGTGCATTGTTTTTATAATCATAGTTGCAATGTATTTCATGTTTTATTTAAGTGACAGTAGTAACACTTGGACCAGAGGGAAAACAAAATCACCACATACCTTGATCATGAAAGCAAGCTCCATCTGACATCTTACTTTGATTTTGAAAGTACAAGAGACAGCTTGAAATGATTGTCATGGTAGCCGAAAGGAATATAAATCTCTATATGTTCTTTGTCAGTAATTTATGTGCAAACAAAGTAAACAAATATTGTTTTTTCCTCACAGCAGGATGTCCACCTGAATGCAAAATGTATGGGGAATGTCCATTGCAAAATCCTGTAATATTAAATTATTATTAAAACCATTCCAATCAAAGTTTATCAACCCTTCTGTTGAGGTTCAGTCAGTTGGGTGACAGTTTTGAAAATCTGATCATTTGACATGTTGAGACATAATCACATTCACTTATGCTCATTGTAAATCAGGGATTTCTTTTCTCACTGTACTGTTTTGACCTATTGCTGATTTTGTACAATGCTCTGGTTTGGCACCAGTGCAGTTATGAAGGGAATCACAGCTTGTACATTATGTCCTGTACTGTGTAGTTTATTGCAAGATTTTTTTTTCTAGTGTTATGAAACCATTTGGGAAGCCATTTTATTTTAACCATCAATGTATGAAAGATCCCTGGTGTCACATTAGAAAGCTGTCAATCGTGAGATTTAAAAAAAAAAGTACTATTTTCTTCAGACTTGTGGATGATGTTCAAATCCTGTACTTTCTGTCTCTTTGTGTATTGTAAATGTTCAGCACCTTTGAGCTGTGGAATAGTTGTCACATATTCTTTGATTTGCAGCAAGTTAATATTTAACAGGTATGGAGCTGGAAACAGACAAATGTTTGAATATTTTTTTATTTAATCAACATTTCAGAGCTTTTTCTTTTATTCAAAAGAGAACCATAATAAAGTTAACATCAATTTAAAGTGAATGCTGTTTGACATGTTAAAGAACTCAACTATTGTGGATAGGGAATAGGATTTTTAGCACTAGGTATAGAATCAAATGTTAAAGTGAAAAACTTATTATGTTGAAACTAGTTACTCTAATTTAGTGACAAAGATAAAACATACTCATGGCATGTTCCACATTCAGTGGCATGGAAATAGACTTTTATTTTGTTGGCACTTCTCAGTTGTCTAGCTAGAGATTTGTTTGAAATATTCCACTAACGTCATGATGTAACTTTAGTAAATTGACTAACCAGTAGCTGGTCCACAGATTATCCGTATTTAAATCAGTTGTTTTCTATTTTTTAAACTTATTTTTCTCACTGTCACCATTCATCCTGTTTGCATTTCAAATGGAAGTGATGGGTGACAAGATCCAGTGTGTAAAAACACTGTTGTGTCCACAGATTATTCGAGGGCCGTGGTCTGAGTGAGACACATCAAGGGAGGATCTTCCAAAGTTGTTACTTTTAATTGAAATCCCCTCTTTGGCAGCCACAGGTACAGACATTTGTCTCTACACTCTAACAAGGCAAGAGTGGAAAGACCAAAGGAAGGTGAATGACGGACAATAGAAGTTTAAGAAATACAGGGAGCTTTGGGGGGAAGTGAGAAGTAGCGGATGTTTGTTTATTGAATTTGTGCTTAACATTTCTTTACACCTTCACAGGCATTTTCAATTTCTCAGCTATGTTTGACTTCTTTTCAGGTTGAAAATGGGAAGTATGTGAGGTCAGTCATTTCAAGTATCCTGCCCTGAGAATGACCGAACGCCATCCTACTCCATTCAGTCAATTAAGTGAAAACATGTATTTGTTGTTTGATGTAGAAGGTGTGTAGAGCAACTCCGAACTTATCTGAGCTCATCAAGCTTTATCAACTAGTAAGAATAATATAGTTAATATTGCCTCCTTAAAGAGGCGTAAACCCAGCTAAGAGACACTGTGCTGCTCTGATCAAGTGTGAGGTTGTTGCACCACTTCAGGCCTGAGGGTTCAGGGCTCCACACTAATCTTTTATTATTTAGATTTTTATCCAAACTTATAATTATATATTAATATACTGCACACAATTCGTGTAAATATATAATGTTCAATAGCAACTGGCAAAAACTAATTCTAGACACATTCCTTATCCTGTGGAAAAAAGCAGGCTAAAATAAGTTTGGGTGCATAGATACACCAGCTATATGCAAACCTTGACCTTGAGTACAGAAAAAAAGTTATTGTTAAGTTTTGCTTTTTAAACTCTAGATGGCGACACAGACCTACTCTTTCTCTTCAGACCCCAATAGCTCGGACCTGCAGGATTCAGCTTATGAGGTAATAATTCTTCTTCCACTTGATATTTACAAAAATTGATTTCCAATGAAATTCATTAATTCCAGTGGAGTTCATTATTAGACTTTAAAAAAAATTGTCACTTTTAAATTCTAATTAATCAGCAAATTAGATTTTGTCCAGAACTGAACAAATCTTTGCATCTCACTTAAGTTTATGTTTACCTGCTTCTTTATTTCTAAAACTAAACTGCCGACAGCATTTTACACTGAATGCTCCTTTGGTTCAGTGTAACAGCTTCTTCTAGCTTTGTTTATTGAATTTTATTGGCAGGACAAGGTTTAAACGCTGGGTTCCCATAATGAGATTCCTGAAGAGTTATGTTGTTCAGTTCGAAACTCCTTTAAAAAGCATTCCTATTGTTTTTCTTGTCATACAGTTTAAACTGATACTATTTTAATGTGTTTTTCTGTATAAAAAGCAATTAATAACTTCTTATTTGAAAAATGTCGTACAGTCTGAGACACACAAACACACAGAGGGTGAATATGTTGAATATGTTTGAATGTGTGTGGTATTCTCCTCTGTGTTGGTGCTTCGTCCTCCTCCTCCTCCTCTCCTCTTCCAGCTGTGGCTGCACTGCTGCGAGGAGCCCATCAGCTCAGGAAGTAATGGACAACCGTCTCCACCTCATTACACCAGCCTACACACACATACAGCAGCATACTGTTGGTGTTCAAGTATCTTAAATGCATATTAATTGTCTCACTGAAGTATTTTTCTTGCTTTAACAGGAATGTCTGCAAGATGATAATAATGATGTTGAAAATGAGTGACAGTACCTTCAGGAAGTATCCAGACCCCTTCACCTTTTGCAACCTTCATTGTGTCACCAACAGCTATACTGAAGACAAAAATATTATGGTTTTCACCAATTAATTTAAGTTATGTAATAAAAACTTGTGTTAATTAAAAGAAGGATACTTTGATGTTTATTATCACCTACTCCTACCTCCTAAACCTAAATTCCTTAAAATTCTGTAAATGACAATACCAGCATATTTAATATTAATTTCTCATTAAACGTTGTGTACACAAGATTTGAAACAATAATATAGCAGCAAATGACTAACTTCTATGTAAAGATATGGTGAGGTAATGGCATCCTGACCAAACAAAAGTTGCACCCCCCCGCTGCAATCTGAGTTTGTCTGTTCTTTGTTTTGGTTCCCAGTCTGGCAGTTGTGTGCATCCTGTTAAAGTGTTTGCTCTCTACCCACTATAGGAAACATGCGTGTAACTGGAGTGAAACACTACACCAGTGCCGGCTCTGTTAGTGTCAGTCATGCTGCCGGTCCCTGTGGATAAGTCCATCACTGAATATTCTTCCCAAGTCCGACCATAAAGACAATACTGGTCTGACTTTTCCAAGACTTTTCTTCTTTTGATGGGTAAGTAACTTGATGACTATTGTCACTGCTGTTATGAATGTGTCTTACAAATGTTGCGATAGCTAGCTGGCTGACAGTCATTGCCATGGAGCATAACATGAACGAATGGTTGTGGCTGGATTGTTTTTGTTGGCTTTTGTGTACTAAGGTATGTTTGTTCTGTAACAGCTTGCTGACTGAGAAGATTTAAACACTTAAATCATCTCATTACAGCGGGACAGCCCTCAGCCCTCATGGACTTGGAGGGAAAAGTCTGTGAGTCGGTGAGTATGGACATTGGGATTGGGTCTCTGTGTCCCCCTCACTCTTCTGCTCTGTTCCCTAGTGTTTCCATGTGCATCTGCTCCCTGGTTTTGTTTCATAGTGCTTTTCCTTTTGTGTTGGTCACTGGAGTTACTCAAGCTTTCTTTTAGCTTTTAATGCTGCAATGCTAGAAGACATTTTGAATACACAAAATCTCTACCCTTGACACACACACAGCCTCAAACACATTGCTCTCCTCCACCATCCTCTCAGCACTTTTCCTCCTGCTCTCCCACATCTTCCTAAACCCCCATCCCTCTCTCATGCCTCCTCGTCTCCGGAGTCAAGCCATTTATTTGGCATTTGCACCGTCTTCTTCACAAGGCTTGAAGTTGTTTAGGCACTGACTGGGATAAATAGAAAATGCAAATATGTGATTAAAAATACACAGTTACACAAAATCTCTTACACGCCCCCCCAACTTGCTCTCCCTCCTTTTACCTATCATCTTCCCCTCTCCTTGCCCCCCTGCCCACCAGCCAAATCTCCTCCCCCGCTCCCCACTGGATATCAATCAGAATCTATCACTCCACCTATTCCTGCTGCTGTTGTGTCAGAATTCACAGGAACTTCATCAAATGGGAAACTGTTTCATTGTTACATCGAACCCTTACTGTGTATGCGTTTGTGTGTGTGTGTGTGCGTCAGGCCCATGTGGTAGAATTAATGGAATGCACACACACCTCCTCACCACCAGCATCACGTGAAGACACACACACACACACACACACACACACACACACACACACACACACACACACACACACACAC
>CM076652.1:1434202-1436702 GCA_038496675.1 Rachycentron canadum
GAGACAACATGGCCTACACACACACACGGACGGACACACACACACACGCACACACACACACACACCACAGTCTGCAAAGAGAATCCACAATATGGTTCAGTTTTAACTGGGTGCAGCCGATCACACACACACACGATCACAGTTGTAACCCTGGCCTGTCCTTGGAGGACCCACAGCCCTCTGCTGCCGTCCTTGTAGCTCACATGGGATGCAGTCTGTCGGGACAAACACACACACATACATACATGCCACAGCGAGGACAGATAGAAAGGACGATACAGCAGTCTGTCCGGGGCTTGAGCCCTTGAGGACACGATGGATGGACACACACATACAAACACATGCATTCATACACACACTAAACAGGCTGTGGGGACCCTCACCTTCTGCCCTGGGAATGGGTCCGGCTGCTTTCAACGCTTTTGGGCGCCAACGGCTCCATATGGGCAGTGTGTGTTTGTGTGTGTGTGTTTGAGGGCAGAAGGTTAGGGGCAGGGGGCTAAGGATGGGGGTGGTGGACAGTGAGATGGCAGATGACAAGTTTGTCCCTACCACACAGCATAATATACTGTATACAAGCCACATACATAGATATGCTCGATGGTTAAAAACAAGGTGAGTGCAGGTTAATAAAATAAATTCAGACTCATATGGGAACTAGTTTATTCCAGTGTGTGAGGCTTCCAGCTCATCGAGTAGAAGGAATACAACACTGTCAGCTGTGTGTTAAGACTGTACAGCTGTAAAACAAGCTTTCAAAACATCACTTGGTGCACTTTGCCAGAAAATGCAAGACTGCTAATATTTTCAATACAGGTTTTATGTAAGTGTTATAAGGAGTTTTTAATGGTGATTCCACAGCATTACAAAGGAGTCACTGCTGATCACTGAAAATATGCAAAGCCCAGCAACTGGAAATAAAATCATCAAAAAATGTTACCACTCATAATCATTGGTGGTGATTAAAATGGGTATTGGAATTAATATCATTCACAAATGAACTGAAATAAAAAATGCTTCCAAACTTGCACAAAGCCAGAAGACGTCACAGACACACAGACATCCATACAACAACACACACAGTCTGTCTCTCTTACAAACAAACATAGACCATGTGGTAGAGGAGGGCTGGCATCTGCTTCCTCATACCGCATTTCCCCCTTTTTCCTCATCCTCTCTCTTCAAAATATTTTCTCAATAAGCCTTTTATCTCACTGTGTCCTAATTTCATCTGAATATTTACTTCATAATTTCATTAGCACCACACAAAACATAGAGCAAAGCACCTAAACTGTGAGGGCTGCAGTGGTTCTATTCCTTGTGTGTAAAGCTCCTCATCTTTCCCTCCTCCGTCCTGCTCTCTGTCCATCTTGTCTGCTGTTTGTTCACTTAGAAATGAGAACCAGCTGTCAGGCAGAGTGTTAGATAAACAACAACACCATGCCAACACATACAGACAGTACACCATATATGCACACATGCTCACATGAAGACACACACAAAGACAAACATACACACCCACACTCACACAGTGGTATGGTCCCATTGTGTGCATGCCGGTGGCTATATCATCTATTTATAAGAATGAGGTTTGGTGGACTGATGGACCACTCACTAACCTAGAAACACATTCACCTGAGTCACACACACCTACACACACACTTGATTCACTTCTCATGCCTTCGCAAAAGCACAATTGCTTGTAAACACACACACTCATGCAAATAAGTGGGCCCTTGGATGTCTACTGAAATAGCAGGAGAAGTACCCACATTACTGCAATAATCCACATACAGTTATGAATAATAACAGCTGAGTTATATTTCAAAGCATTATTAGTGCTACCTTGTGAATAATAATGGATAATTAGCATTTAGCGAGACCCTCATACAGGAGCATGTGTGCATTCATCATTCAAGCAAACTGCATCCACTACAAACAGATGTGATTGATCTTAGGATGTAACAACAATATTACTCAAACACAAGCACACACACAAGTCCTCCCATGTTCACCTATGTGTGCATGGGACCCATAAATAAATGATGTAGGCAGCTGGATTTGCTGTTCAAAACACAAACACACTGTTACACAAACAGAAACTGGTAAACAAATGAACCCATTTTTGTGTATGCAATACAAATACACCAAAAACACACAAACACTTGTGTTAACCAGACTATCCACTCCAGCCTCTCCATCCAGAGAAAAACACTGAAGCAGGTATATAAGATGCCAAGAGATGGATCTGAGCAGAGACAGAGAGAGCAGGAGAGAAAATGAGGGGAGAGTGAGAGACAGAGAGGCGATGAGGCTCCTGACGTCCCATGGGAGAATGGTAGAGGGGGGTCCTGTGCCCAGGGGAAGCCCAAGAGCAAGCTGCGAGAGGCGGGTACCTCCTGCCCACCGCTCCCCTTCACTCCCTTCCCTTCTGGAGGACGGGATCCTGGACAGCCCCCTACTCACAACTCCTAAACCCCCCACGAGAGGAGTACATGCA
>CM076652.1:1441702-1445226 GCA_038496675.1 Rachycentron canadum
GGAGTGTCCCATAGCCGTATCTAGCTTTCCTTAACTTTGTCTCTCACTGCCTCTCTTCTATGAGCTTCTGTGCGTTTGTGAGTGTGTGTGTTGCACTGCAGAATTATTAGTCTTCTCGTCATGTCTCTGATGTGAAGCCCCCCTTATCAGCCAGCGAGCAGTCAGCCCCCCCCGGCCCCCCTCTGCAGCTGTCACTGCTCCCCCCCACCATACACACTATTCTCTGAGGACAAACTCCCACACACACCAAATATCCACATACACTCAAAACGCAGGCGCATACAAATCTCTGTGCACAAGCTCGAGCAGTTTTTGACTCACATTCACACACACATAATTTTATCTGCTCATTTGCAGGCCGCATGGCTTGGCAACCAACAAGGGGGAGAAATATCCAGTCACCCTACCACCCAAAACCCCCTAATGCCTTCCACCCACTATTCCCTGCATTCCCCCATCAAAATCAGCCCTACACCCAACACTGCCCCAGGAACACAGAGAGAGAGGGGAGCATGGGATGGCAGCAGGCCCACGTAGCAGTGCATCTTCCTGGGAGAGTTCATTACTCAAGCAGGGCACTCCCTCCGGCCACCATCCAACAGCACTGCTGAGGTAAAGACCCATAGCCTCAGCCATGGAGCACCCCCCCACCCATGACTTCAAACCCCTGAACACACACTGAGTACACACAAATACAATTGAGCTGCACTCATTGGAGTGGAGAAAAAGTTAAAAGAGAAAAAAAGGAGCGTAAAAGACAAGGTGAGATGAAGGGCAGAAAAGTGGGGAGAGAAGGGGGAAAGAAAAAGGTGACGAAATAAAACTGAAACGAAGAGAAGAGCTACATGGATGGATGGATGGATGGACGGATGGATGGACGGATGGACGGACGGAGCAACCATTGTGGCAACCCAGGCTGGCTAATGCAACACCAGAGATTCATCTCCTCCTCCCCCCTCTTTCCTTCTCCATCTTTCTCTTTCTTCATTGTTATTGTTTGTGTTGTTTTGTTGTTTATTTGAGTGCGCTCCCCGGTAGGCCTCACTCCTGACTTATTTAGCAGTATGTTTTCTATCATATTTGAAAAATGAAGAGCAGATTGGTTAATATTTCAAGACATCCCACTTGCATGGGTGAGAGAGGGAGAAAGAGAGACAAAGACGGAAAGAGGGAGAGGGAGAGAGATGGGAGGAGAGGAAAGGAGGGAATACGAGGGAGGAATTCTCTTGTTCCTTAACCCCAATTCAAGGATTCATGCTGGGAGCAGAAGCACGCATGAACACACACGCACATGCATTCCCTTTACACTCAGAAAACACATTGAAGAAAAGCCTTCATACAAAATGTTCACTTATAAATACAGTGCATTGGATCTAGTTGTATAGTATAGCTGTTGCACAAAAAATAAACCACAACAATTTAATAATAAATTTATTGTTTTGGGTCATTTATGAAATTAAAATGCCCAAAAGTTTTGTTTTGTTTTTTCTCATAATATGGAAGTGGCTTCTGTGGCTGTTCTATATGTAACTATATATATACTTATTATATATCTAAAACACTTGCAGCCATAATAATGACTGAATACCACTAGCAAGGGCAGACTTCTCCTGCCTTACTAGTTAATTTAACACAACCATACCGACTAAGTCAGGGGTGAAAGGAACAGATCTAACAGATTTCTGATGTAAATGAGAGCTCAACTAAACAATCAATATTTGTATTCTGACTAGTATAAAGCCACATCTGTAAGCCCACATCATGTGTTTTTTTATGTTTCAGTGCGCAGCCAAAGCATTGTCCTTCCTCCTTATGCTGTATGAACCAGTTATTATGGAGGATGTGACCAAGACATAAACGGATGAGACCAAGACATAAACAAAAGACTGGTCTCTTGCCAGAAACATGGTCTCTGTTATGTTATGTAAACATTTTGGTGCTCACCATGATCCTGCATTTAGCTGTCTATCATACAGCAATCATTGTTTTAATTAACTCAACAATCAATACTTTGTGTGGGATGCATTTTTTTCCTTTACAAATCTGCCATTCAATTTTTTCAGGTTAGTTGTAGTCTATTTCCTTCCTGAACAGCTTTTCCACAAACACGACAGCAACCACCATGTCTCATCGATACACACCTGCACACACCAGCCACACATGCACAAGAAATCTGCATGCACTCATGATCATTTAACAAAAAAAACTCACTTACACACATATGTGTGCACACACAAACACACACTTGACAATGGCCCTCCCCTGTGACTTCCCATAGTGCAGTGAATTCCAATCAGGCAGTAAGCAGGACAGCTATTTCTAGGGACAAAGGACAGGGAGAGAAGTGAGGAGGGGTGGAAGGAGAGATGGAGAGGAGGGAGGCAGGGAGGGAACAGGGGGTAGGGAAACAAAGGGTTCTGGTAGCACCCAGGGGAGAAGGCCTAGAGCAGCTGACGTCAGTGTGTGTGCATGTGTGTTCAGCACTAAGGTGGGGGTAAATGGGAGTGTGAGAGAGAGGCTGGCAGAGTTGGTCCTGCTGCCCCCCTTGGGATCTCTTGAGGCGTGGAGAGAACGGAGCAAAGCAGGGCTCCCAGCCCCCACAGGCCCAGGCAGACAGCCTGGCAAAAACAGCCACTCAGTCGCTGGATGGGAACAGTCATGCGGTCACTTTGTTAACAAAAAAAAAAATAAAAAATCATCAGTGATTTTTTAGCAGGGGTGTAATGATTCCAAAACCAAGACCAAAACGCCTACAAGCTTGTGTGGCAATAGCGAAAGACAGAACCGCTACTCTCCAAGCCCCAACGCCAACCCACTGGCACCACTGTTGAGCTCTATTGAATTACTAATGTAAAAAAACTCACTCTTCATTTCATAATTAAAACATGTAAATCATGAAATTATTATTCCATTTAAAGTTATGGCAAGTGGTACATTTTATAAACATTATCGGGCGTGCAGTAAAAGTCAAACAACTTGAGACTACCCTGAGACTGCAGACCCCCTGGCACATAAAAGTCAGTAGTGTGAGAAAAACAAACAAATGCACCTCTGTTATTTAGATGTAAATATAGTAACTCTGTGATTTAATAAGAAAAACTTAGCTTTCATGTGACTGAAGAGTCAGACAGATCTGAAATATCCACTGTGTTACAGTGTCTTGATCTGCCTTGGTGTACATAAACACCCCTCCCTCCCTCAAATATATGAATCCCTCTCCATGTACTGTGCATCTCACTCCCCTTTTCTGCATTGCCACTCTTTCTGACTCGCTCTCCCTTGATCCTCTTCTCCTCTCTGCTTCGTCCTTTTCTCTGCCCACCCTCTTCCCTCCCTCTCTCCCCAGAGTTGTGCTTTTCTCTGACATTTGGCTGGACAAAGGCGAGTCACACCTGAGCGCTGGGTTAAAACTATTATAGGCCCTCTCCCTGTGGTACACTGCCCTTTGCCACCACTGTCTGTGACTGGAACTGTGTGTGTGTGTGTGTGTGTGTGTGTGTGTGTGTGTGTGTGTGTGTGTGTGT
>CM076652.1:1488726-1506432 GCA_038496675.1 Rachycentron canadum
GACATCATGTAGAGAGAAACCAGCTGATAAAACCCTGACAGTCATGGACTGACCTGAGTCCAGACCTGAATATTATAGAGGCAGTGAGGGATCAGCTGGACAGAGACAGAAAG
The DNA here is from genome assembly GCA_038496675.1 of Rachycentron canadum. Taxonomy (NCBI): domain Eukaryota; kingdom Metazoa; phylum Chordata; class Actinopteri; order Carangiformes; family Rachycentridae; genus Rachycentron; species Rachycentron canadum. Next base: position 1,488,840 of record CM076652.1, read on the forward strand.
AAAAGACAGCTCAATCTAAAGAAGAACTGAGGAGCTGAAAGAACCTGAAGAACAGAGCAGAAGACTTGAGAGAACCTCAGGACAACATGTGCTCAGGGCCAAGGGAGGTCACACTGAACTGACTTTGACTGTAGAAGCATTTTGTTCTGGAAACTGTGTTTTTTTAAATATTGTCAACATATTTCCTGTGTTTTCTTTTTGTATCTTAATAAAGTGACTGAAAAATAAATATGAATGGTCATTAAAACTTTGTTAAAACAACAAAGCTGGTGGTCTATGACCTTTGTTCAGAACTGTACATTTTTCATTTATTCTGCATCTTTGAACTTAAGGTTCCTGTTGTGTATCTAAATTCTCTGGCTTTAGATACACAACAGACCAGAGGATAATTAGACCTGATCCATTAGACCTGGCCTCAGGGGAACTATTTGAGAAGACGCTGATGCACTGGAGCAGGTTGGTGGTGGTTTGCTCGACTGGTACCAGACGCTCAGTGTATCTGTGGCTGGAATGAAGACATGGACCAGTCTGAGCTCATGACAGTAAAATCAGCTGCAGTTTCTCCCAGGATCTTTGGTTCAGACCAACAGTGCCACCAACAGGTGAGGACAGGTCACTACAAGTCAGCAGAGCTATGATTCCTGTTCAAATCTGTCTGTGAGGAGGCGCTCAGTTAAAGGTCCATACGGTCTAAAGGTAGATGTTAAAGGTCCATACAGTCTAAAGGTAGACCTCCATGTGGTCTCTGATTATAAAGCAGGTCCAGGTTCTATATTAATACAGTGAAAGTATCAAAGGTCTCAGTCACAGAGAAATGCTCACAGCCTGAATTCAGAAACTGAGCCTTAAAACCAGCTGTCAGGACTTCTGGAACTTTGTGATGTCACAACAAAGCAGTCATCACCCTCAGCCATGCCCCCAAGCCCCACCCACCTGGACCCACCATCCAAACCTCACAGGGTTTGGTTTCTTTGAGTGTTTTTACCTGAAATCTGATATATCTTTATTGGGTCACTCAGAAAAGAGGAGATGTGAAACTACACTGAGATGGTTTTTGGTTCTTCAAACCACAGATATATCTTCTTATGGAGGTCAACACTTCAAAATAAAAGACTGGAGAAGTTGAAATATGGAGCTTTAATATCAAAATACAGTTGATCACAAACATTGCGATATATATGTTGCAATATTTACCATAAAATTATATTGTGTTTTTTGATATAACTATATTATTGTATTTCATGTTTCAGCTACTAAACAGCAGCTCAAAGTTTTTTATCACATGTTGAAGCACGATTCAAAGCAGTGGAATGAAATAACTAATAACCACTTATAGTGAGAAATATTACAATATTGAACGTTGGCCCAGGTGGAGCTGCAGCCTCATCACAGCAGGTTAATTAATCTGCACAGTCTAAGTATTTAAATCACGTCTGTCTGAGACCTGATGATACTAAAAAATAAACCCAGTGTCTGCCCAGTTCGTCAAGATCAATTAAAAACTCCTCCGGAGTTCAAGTCTCACAAGAGAAAAGGGTCAAAATCCAAAGGGACAGAGGTGAAGACATCCTGAAAAACACTGCATCCTACACTTCCCATAATGCACCTCATCAGTGTCTCTATTTGACAAGGAAATGTCCACGTCTTTTCTGAGAGATAAATCACATGACACCGTGAGGAGTAAACGTTTTCATGTGTAAAAACAGTGTCAGGTCGTCGCAGGTAAAAATAAAACCTATTTATTTTAATTGGTTCCTATAAGTAAAAGAAAATATCTTCATCTTCTTCCAGGAGCAAAGTAAAAAACTGAGCTCTGACAAAGAAACATCTTATTCTGTCCGTCAAACACAACTCAGACGCAGCTTCTCGTTGATTCAGATTTTAATTCCTGATTTTTCTACGTTATTTCTTCTTCTTTTTTTTGTTTTTAAATAATCACATCCAAAGAATCAGATCCTCCTCAGACTCACTGAGTCATTCACCTGAGACATGTACAAAAGGACACACTTCTAAAAACAGTCACTCGCTGCATGTTTCTCCTGAGCAGCAGCGACAGGACGGGTCCAGCTCTCCTCCCAGAGTCTGTGTGGATGGAGGAGGAAGAGGAAGTAGGACAGAAGGCGCTTCCTGTTTCCTCTGCAGCCCCGCTGCTGTTCGCCGTGAGGCCGTCCTGCAGGGAATGATGGGATGGTCGACGCCTCCATCCCGGCTTTTTATTTGCTGCTCAGGATTCAATCTGATTATTGGAGCATCTTCAGAAAAAAATCCTTCAAACTGCCACAAACTTTCTGGAGCCGACTCAAGCCTCTGCCTGGGAACACACACACACACACGCACACACACACACACACACACACACACACACACACACACACACACACTCTGCAGCTCTGGGGGGGTCTTCCTCGTCAGTCGTCAGGTTCGGTGACACACTGCTCCACGATCTCTCTCAGGTTCGGGTTCTCCATGGCGGCTGCCACTCGCTCCTTGTCGTTGATCTGTTTGTTGACTGGAGACACAGCAGATTACGTCACTGAGCAGACACACAAACAACACTAATAACACACAAACACGTCAGAAACTGAGCCTTAAAACCAGCCATCAAGAAGCTGCATTTATGAACTTTACATTAGAATCAACATGGCTGAAATCACAGCTCCATCCTCTCACGTTTGTTCCTCGACGCTTCATCAAACCCTTGAATACTAATGTTGACTGTTTTGTACCAACAGTGAGTCGGACACAGTGGGAGGTTGTTCAATCTGAAGCCATTCACGCTTTTAAATGACAAATGAGATTAAACAGACTTACTGTCTTCCTCTGTGGAGTGGGTTCCTTCTGAAATGTAAATTTCCAACTGAGAAGAGAAAAACAACTTGTGTTAAAGACAGAACTGCTCTGTGTGTTCTCCTTATTCAACACATTCAATTAAAGTGCATCTGAAAGCCTCAGTCTTAGCAGCTGAAAACGCTGCTCATGAGAATGGAGGAGGAAATGGAGATGAGACAAATTCAAAACTAGTAGAAGAAGAGAGGGGTTTCGAACTAAAACAGTAGAAGTGTGGCCGGAGCCTGAGGCTGATCCAGACATGAAATATGCTGCAAAACCAAAGCTGGAAGCTGAAAGAGGCTAAAAACTATGTATAGTTTTAGAGCTGGTGATGTAACATCATACAATTGTTTGGTTGATCATCAAGATCTAAACATTGACTTGTTGGCTCTGATGAGTCTTGGTGGACTTGGAGGACTTGGTGTAAATAATCCTGCTGATCATCCTGATCTCCACCTGCCAACACTGTTTCCACAGCTCTCCACCTCTGGAGCTAATTGTGCTTTTGTCTGTCTCTCTCAGAGTTTCACTCTGAATCATTAATGAAACAAAGGCTGTGTCCTCAGTGAACTGAGCTGCAGAGGTCTGGGCGCTTCCACTCCTCCGCCTCCGCCGCCTCGTCTTTGTAGCGTTGGATTAGTTTTGTCATATTTGGGTTTGAAAGTCGACTTTAAGCTTCAGGGTAAAAAGTTCAGGGAAAAGAATTACCTATGTTTAACCAAATTAAAAAGGACAGAACAGATTAACTGGAACTTCTTTCTACAAAGAAATTATGTGTAGATGTGATAATGTGAGAACCAGAAAACCTGACAAATTGTCAGGTTTTATTTTTATTTTATTTTCTTGAACTGGTTGTTGTTCCTCAAAGCACCTGAACCATTGTTGCAGTGACAGGGTAGCTCTTCTGTTGGATCAGACCACAGGGTCCAGCCTTCACTCCCCACCACCATCACTGAGCCTTGACCCCTGACCCTGTCTGTGGTCCAGTGGTTCTCCCTCCTTGCTGCAGTGTTGGAGAAGCTCTGACTCAGTCGTCTCATCACAGTTGGTCAAAGTCAAAGTCCCTCACATCCTCACTCTTGACCATTTTTCCTGCTTCAACATCAACTTCAGGACTAAATGTTCAGCTGCTGCCTGATGTATCCACCACTGACAGGTAACCATGGTAACCAGGTGATCAGTGTTATTGACTCCACCTGTCAGTGTCATCATGTGACGACTGGTCGGTGTGTGGCTCTTTGTGATTTTGCTCTGTACTCACCTTATGTTTAAAAGGCAAACATCTCTGCAGCTTCACTTGTAAGCACAGGCCTGTGGACACACACACACACACACACACACACACACACACACACACACACACAGTAAATTACATCTCCTCAGTCTGAGGTTCTGCTCTCATCAAGTGTTTCTGCCCGTTCTGTTCCTCTACCTCAGCCAGTGATGAAGGCCAGATGTTACAGCTGAGATACAAACAGACATACATTTTTTTTTCTTACTGGTCACTATAAGGTAACAATTTATCTGACTTTAAATGATTCCTTGAGTATAAGACTAAAATAAGGAGAAAACATTAAATACTGCTGTGTCGGGTGTTTTTGTTTGAAAGGAAATGTAACGGCTCCAGTCTTTTATTTTGAAGGGTTGATCTCCATCAGAAGATATATTTGTGGTTTTAAGAACCAAAAACCATCTCAGTGTAGTTTTATCTCCTCTCTCTGGTTCAAATGTGCACACTGTTGCTAAATTTAACCCTTATCAAATGTGAGTTACTAATTAAGTAACTTTTATATAAATTCTCCTGTTCAGTCGTCATGAAGGAGGAAATTAGCGACAGAAACCAAACCTGTTTCTGTTCCTCATTTATTTCTGCTGTAGTTGGACATTTTAACATGGGAGTCTCTGGACTGACTCACTGCTGAAAACAGACTCTAGTGGTCTGTAGAGGAACTGCAGGGTTTGGATCCCACAGAAAGTGCTAGAAAATGTTAGAGAAAGACATTTGGAATACTTTGTCTGACCTGCTGCCCTGATCCGTCCTCAGATGAGTGGAAGTGGTCTTTTCTCCTCATCATCTTTAAAGAGCTGGGCTTGTAACTGCATTACTTCCTGGTCTGACTCCTGCTCTTGTAATTGCAGAATTTTGTCTACAGTTTTTTCCTTTTTGACAGATTTCTACCTGTAAGATTTGTGGAAAAAGGTTCTCACTCTTCTGACAGACTGACACCACATGAGGCTGCAGGTGGTCTGGGTGATGGAGACCACCAGGGGCCCAGATCAGTCAAAGTCAAGATCGCCCTGACCCCAGTAGACCCGTCAAAGAAACCTCATTCATCCAGTTAAGAACAAGTCCTTGGGTTCATTCACACAAACGGTGAGAGGATGAGGTGGCTCCCTGCTCTAACTCCAGTCCAAGGAGTTTACAAGGATAACAAATATCCAACTGGGGAACAGGGGAGTAAAAGGATGCACACACATAAACTGATATCAGCTAAACAACATAATGATGTCACTGTGACGTTGACCTTTGACCTTTCCCACAAAAAACATTTTGGTTCAACTTTGTCATAATTAGTGTATGAGTTTATGAGTTAACAGCCAAATGTTTTTCATGAGGTCACAGCGACCTTGAACTCTGACCTTTGACCAGCAAATTTTAATCCATTCATCCTTGAGTCCAAGTGAATGTGTGAAATTTGAAGAAATTTCCCTCAAGGCCATATCATGTTCAAAAACTGTAGCTGTCCCAGTTCAGGGGCCGAACCCTTCGCAGGACCCCGCCTACGAAGGTGTGGCCCTTTGGTGTGGCCCTTTGGTGTGGCCCTTTGTAGGCCGAACCAAAATGAGACAGTTGTATCTATGGAGATTTTTCGCTTTGCGTCACCAGCTGTTCCCGCCCTTACTGTTGCAAGGTTTTAAGGCTCTTGGTTTTGACAGTGTTCTCCTCAGACTCTCTGTCTGTGGTTTTTGCTGCCATGTTATTTTCATTACTAAAGTTAATGGGGAAGGTTGAACCATGAAGGATCCACCTGTCGGATCATAGACTGAAACATAGATGTAGCTCTGGGTCTGTGAAGTGAAGCATTGCTGAAGAGCCTTAAACCTGCATCTATCTAATGGCCATGAGCATCTGATGAGGATGGCTCCTGGGTGCCTCTGGAGCCTTTCTGGGCCTGTCCACCTGGGAGGTAGACCCACAACTCTCTGGAGGGACGACATATCCCATCTGACCTGGGAACGTCTTGGGGTTTCACAAGAGGAACTGAAACTGGGGGGAGAGCGGGATGTCTGGAATTCCCTGCTTAGCCTGCTGCCACCACGTCCCAACCCCAGATAGGCAAATGATTGTATTGAAGTCTATGGGAAAATGTTCCTAGTTTCAAGTCTTCAATACAACATGGTGTTTACTTTTTAAATGATGGTCCCAATCAGACAATCAGCTCCACCTTCTCCAAAAACAGTTTCTTCTGCTTTCAAAACACTAAGATGGCGAGGGATGAATTATAAACTGAAGGTTTATAACTTGACAAACTATTGAGTAACGTCATGAGTGCGTTGCCAATTGTGTTGGATCCTTCGTTAGGCAGGAAAAGAAGGATACATGAGAAGGAGCATTTGAAATGGGACCGTCTGGTCATGAAGGAAGAAAATATACTGAAGACACAAAGTTCAGAGTTCTGAAACTTAAACAGGTCATTTAAGGGCAACACTTAAACGTAATCACACTTCGAGTCATTAACAGAATAACCTGTTCGCTCCTTATAAAACTGTCTGGATAACTGCACCCGTTACATGGCTAGGTTATAAATTGCGAATGAAAATGTCAGTAATTAAAGTATCTAATTGCAGAGAGGCATGAGAATAATGTGCAGTAGTCAGCCGGCTGAGAGCCTGAGCACAGACACACACTCCTGAGAATAAAACACTCATTAAACCAGAGTCTGGCTGCAGTCACATGTGCTCACTCAATATTTTCAAACTAATGGACTCCTGAGTCTAGTTCACTGTGTATGAACATGAACGACAGCCAACAGTCACATTCACCTTCCTTCCATCTGTTCAGAGGGAAAATCGCTCAGGCTTCAGGTTTAATTCCTTTGTTTCTTTGTGTGTGTGTCTGTTTTGTCTCCCCAGAGGAAATCTGCTCCTGAGCCAAATATTACAACAATGTAAATAACTGCTAACACACACTCAGAGAAGAGTCACACAGACGTGAATGCATGAATAGTGATGATGTTCTATGTGGGTGGAAATGTTGCTGCGGGAGTTGAACTGTAATCTAACTGCCCGGCTCCTCTGACCGCTGCTGACAACTGATTAGACTGATCACCTCCATCAGCAGCTCTGAGCTGAAGGGCCGGACTTTCAGAGATGATAACGAGGGATCAGCTGCTCGGCCCCAACATCTCATCTCTGCTGATTTTACACAGAACTGAGTGAAACAGTGCTGATTGGCTGACTGACCTGTTGTTGTTGAGAGGAGATGTTAAACTACACTGACATGGTTTTTGGTTCTTTAACCCTTAACAGAATATAAACACTGCCAAAAATCACATTGTCTTTAGAGCGTTATCGCTCTGCGATAGTTGAATTAGACACGTGCTGTTTCAACACTTTCTAACAAACCCTGATTTGTCAGTGTTTGTTGTTCCTTTGGTCCATACATTGTGAACAAAGTCAGTTCGGTCTGAGCCTTTGATCTTTATTTCCTCTTGTTCTCTGAGCTACTATCCCCTATTACAGTGAACAGAGTCTTTACTGAGTCACAGATATAATGAGCTGAGGTTGAGCTGAGACTTGGAGATGTTTTTAAAAATGACAACTTTAGAAGGAAAAACACAAAGAGATGAAAGAACAGAAAAGACTGCATGTGGCTCTAAACGGTTTAACAACAAATATATTTATGTATGGATATAATTCACTGAAAACTTCAAATTAAACACTGTGTAAAATCTGAGACATTTAAACTGCCTTTCAAAGCTGACACTATCTTGTGTGTTGTTTGGCCTGAATCTCATATTTGGAGTGAATCATTCCCCCAAAAGCTCCATTAACTGATATTTGATTAACTGTCTGCCTGTAACAAAAGGGCTTGTTAGCTGAGGACCTTTCGATCCTGACCAGAGCTCATTTAAATCCTTTTAATTGGAAGCGTTAAACATATTTAATACTGCCACAAAATAATAGGGATTTGGGGCTTAATGGGGTGATGAATGTGAACGAAAGAACTATGCAACAAAAGAGCTGGTTTGTTACTTGGATTAAACATGAGAAAAGTCCAGGGAATAGTGAGACTCCAATAATATAACCAGCATATTTTTGTTTTTTTCTCTCATCTGAACCAAAGCTGCATCTCACTTCAGAGGCTGTCGAAGGCTTTTGAATTCATCAACAATGATCCGAGTAAGCCCTGAATAAACCTGAATAGCTTTAAAATAGAAACTGGTATGAAATGTCTGCTGCTGTGTGGTTGTGTGTTGAACCCAGAGTATCCGTCTTTCAAAAGTTTCATTAAGTTTTTGATTCTTCAGCTACCTTCTGTCTGGTTCACTGAGGTCTGTTGTGGTATCATCGGAGTGACTCACCAATCAGCGTAGCCAGAGAGCAGTGAGGGACAGTCGGAGAGAACTTAATAATGATTAGATACTCGTCCTCGTCAAGTTCTTGGACCTCCACGCACTTCTCTGTCACCACCTCCAGCTCTTCCAGGGTGTTGGGCTTCTCTGGGTCCCGGATTGAACGAATCACATCTGATGCAGGGCAAAAAACAAGATGTGTCATTTTTTATTACAGCTCAGTTTAAGTCTGAAGTTGGAAGATAAGTAGTAAATAAATGTCTAAAAACATTAAACTGAAACAAACTTAATTACCAATAAATAATTTGATGAGACAGCTGTATGTTAAAGGAATAACTGTCTAAAAAACATTATTTTACCCTAGTACAGAGAAATTTCCAGCTCTAGTCCAGGTATGCACAGTTCACACCAAAATCCATTAAGAAAATTCTCTATTTTAGTTATAGTCCTGTTTTGTGCCAGTAAGTGTCTTTCACTCCAAGTACACCAAACTCTATTTCCAAATTCATCTCATCTCATACCAAACCTGGAGCCAACAGGCACCTCTCCCCAACCAGATTCCATTCAGAAAAACCATCAGTTTTAACCCAGAATTAAGTCCACATCCAAGTCTGTGCCATTCACTACAAACACACAAAACTCTAATCAGGAAAACAGGAACTTTGCACCAGCATCACCATGATGGTCGGTTCACTTCAACAGAACCAAAGTCCATTATAACATCAAGAAGTTTAGCTATGTGTTCATACCAATCACACCAAACTCCATTCAGAAAAACACCAATTTGAGTTGAATACACTTTAAATCAAAGTATGTACTGTTTCTACCAATTTCACCAAATTCAGGAAATCATCTATTCCCTGAATGGAGTCATCTAATATGCAACTGCATAATCCACTAGCATTTCTTTTGTTGTTATCATTATTATTATTAAAATTTACGTTGCTGAATCACAATCACACCAAATTCATTTCTAGAACCATGTATTTAAGTTCTGCACCAGTGGTTTTTGACCTAGTAACACAAACGGCCAAACTCCTTAGAGAATATCATCTATTAAGATTCTGTACGAGTACGAATCAATTTTATTGCCTTTCACTACAACTACACCAAACTCCACTTGGAATACCGCCTATTTAACTCTGACTCAAACGATGGCAACTTGTCATAACTACTTAACTACTATTACATTATCAACACTTCGGCATTTGATTTATTCACCCACACTAAATTGTCAAGCAGAGCTATTAGGTAAAATGACATTTTTACCTGAGTTATGTCACGTGTTCTTTCTTATTCAAGCCCTGTTTTATGAGTTGTGAACTTCCCCAGACGGTTCACTTATAGGTACGGTTTTTTTAACGACTTTTTGAATGGAGTCTGGTCTACCGTGCTCTACGAACCCGTCAGAAGACTGTTGGGGTCTGTTGATTATTATGTCATCTGACAACGTTAAAGTGTCTGTGACCCCCACAGGTCACCTCACTTCCCGAACATCACGGTAGGCCTGTCCCACCGCACTCACCGTACACTTCCAGCGCTTTCTCCTCCATCTTCTTGGTCTTCAGGTCATTCCTGTTGTACACGAGTCCGGACAACTGTAAAATCCTACTGACAGTTAACGACACAAGACTCAGCGCTATTTCCATTTTTGTGGAGTCGCCATGTTTTCAACGAGAGGAGATGTAGAGACTCTGACAGGAAAACACACGGTGACCGGACAGCAGCGCGAAGCTACAGCGGATCTCTATCAGCGCGAGCGGCGTTAACCGCCACAGCCGCGACTGGGCGAGCGTGTGGAGATCAGCAGGTTTGTCTCAGCCAATGAGCGCCTCTCTGCGTCACGTTCACTTCCTGTTTTGGTTTCAGGGAAAAGGCATCGATGAACTATCTCAGGCTGATCGATCTGATATGGTATTAACCAAATAGATCTTAAATATCTAAATATATATTCCAATGTTATCTTATCTAGCTTAATTTTATTAGCTTTGATTTATATTTCTGTAGTTGTTGTGCTTTGTTGGAATTATATAATAATAAATTATAATAAATTACTGATTGTTAATGTTAAATAGTTAGTTTTGTTTGTCTGGTTAATAATATCTGACAACAAACATTTGATATCTTTTTATTAAACATTCATTTACCCCCCATAAAACTGAACTAATGTGTAAAACTAATGTGAGCTTGTGTTCTTCAGTTCTTCTTCTTTCCCCAGCTCGTTTTATTTGATCTGTTTGATTCAAATTAGCGTGCACGTATGTATTATTTATTATTTGTGTGTTTATTAAATGAACATTGACACAAGTGAAATGACATACTATGGAGGACAATAATACACGGAGATCAAATAAAAAATAAAAACTCATAAAACTTGTTGATGAGCAATAAATCAACGTCGTCACTCGAATGAATTTGACTGTTTGTGGCGTCTATCTGCCGTTCTCCTATTGGTCAGATTGGATCAGCTGACAGGAAGCGGATCATGTGACCGAGCTGCTGTTTACATGACAGGAAGAAATGTGGGAACTCGTCCGCTGCTCCTGTCGGTGTCGGTGTCGGTGTCGGTGCTGTGGCTGAACACCCCGGAGCCCAGCTCCCTCCTCCCGCCCCGGTGACTCCACAAACCGCCCGTTAACCGTGTGAAGATGTTGGAGGCGGCTCAGCGGCGGGAAACTGGCTCCATAGAGGTGGTGGTGATCCCTGAGAACCAGCACTGCGGAGACATAGCGGACATCCACAAGGCTCAGCTCGCTCCCGGAGGCTCCCTGCTCGGCTGCCTCGATGCCCGGGGGCGGCTGGAGGTGTGGGACCCGGCGGACAGAGAGGCTGCTCCGGCTGCAGTGACCGGCTGCTGCGCAGAGTGAGTCCGACTCACACGGTCCTTGCCTTCGTATATCACAGTAACGTGACATAGAGTTAGACCGTCATACCTGATGAAGTCTGGGGCCCTGGCTGGATCGACCTGCTGGGGGACCAGGGCCAAGAGTTGTCGTTGGGCCTCCACTGACCCCCGATTAATTCAATTAACAGCAGTTGATTCATCATTTATGTCATTTAAAACTTGAATCTAAAATTGCTTCTGTAAATAATTGCTAGTTTTCCTTTTTTTTCTTATGACAGTAAAGTCACCATCTTTGTGTTTTTGACTCCTCAGAAAAATGCAGTTTGAAATTAAGGGTATTTCTCACCATTTACAGACAATTCTTACCCTAAACAATTAGCTAATTATCAAATAAAATAATTATCAGGTGTATTGTTGAACTGTGGCCTGACAGTTTTTTTTCTGTTTGTAGTTTTTGCTGGGAGGAGCTGAGCGTCCACGGTCCAGGCGCCGGCAGCTTCAGGCTCCTGGCTGTGGGATCTCAGTTTGACCTGAAGCTGCTGGAGGTGGAAGCAGAACGATCGGCCTCCATTTCTCTGCTCTGTGTCTCGGAGTGTCCTGCAGACAGCCTGCTGCAGACGGTCAGAGGCCAGGACAACAGTGAGTACCACTGCCAGGCCTCCCTCAGCGGGGACAGACCCTGGTCCAGCCTCAGAGATCTGACCCTAATCCAGGTCTAAATCTTTATTAATGATCGATAAATGTCACTGATGAGTCTTTATCCTCAGGTGTGTGCGAGCTGCAGTCGCTGCGTCTGTTGTCGTTTGCTGCTGGGCGCTGCTCCGTGCTCCTGAATGCTGATTGGCTGCTGCAGCTGCAGTGGCAGCAGGTGGAGGAGGAGCTACAGGTTTCATCCTGCTGCACCCTGCAGCCAACTGACAACAACAGACACACATCTGTCCACCACTGTGTCTGCAGAGGAACCCTGTTCAGCCTCAGCTCCTCCGGACTCATGTGTATCCTCCTCATACCTGAATACTGCTACAACTACTACAGTACTACTGTCAACACTCATACTGTTAGTACTGTTACTAATATTACTACCACTTCTACTACTACTTCCATCAACACTAATAATAAAGAATAATACATATAATGATAATTGTGGTCAAACTAAGTTAAATGGCCTTAAGACCTGAACTAAAATGAACTGAAACTAACTCAAAACCTAAAGTGAGACAAGCGTGTAGTTAAGCCAAGCCTGAAAAGGCTGGACTAGACTAAACTAAACTAAAATTAAATTAAAAGAAGTTGACCCAGACCAACCCAAACTCACGTTGATGAAACTTGGTTCAACAACATAAAACAAAACTAAGATGAATCATTTGATGAAACAAAGCTGGATGAATCTAATCTAATCTACCAGGTGATAATGTCATCATGACATGACCATTAATGATCCAACAACAGGACCAACACGGGCGAGTAGTCTTTTCTTTAACGCCGCCCTCCAGCTGTGCACAGTGTGACAGACGGGAGTCTTCTGGCCACCGTCGACCTGCCTCTGTACCTGAGCTCTGGCCCGGCAGAGGACGACGTCGTCTCCTCTCCTTCGCCCTCCTTCTCCTCGTCTTCCTCCTTCTGCCTCCTTGGGGTGTCAGCTGATCTCAGCACAGTTGTAGCCGTCACTCAGGCCCACGCAGCTGTTGGCGTCAACCTCAACCACTACTTCAGGTACAGCGGCAGGTCACATGTCACTAAATCCAAACAGTGAAAAGAGGTTCAAAAAACACAGTTGCTTAAGGAAGGGTTGTCATTTCTTGTGTATCTGATCTTGAAACCGTTTTATTTGGATACTTTAAGTGTAAACTGAGTCTGGATTCATGTCTGCTGGAGAAGCAGCATCTGATTTTTATTTGAAAGTAAAAAAAGAGAAGCGATGTAATTCAGGAGGAAACGGTGGAAAAGAAAACCTTTTGTGTAGTTTCTAATAAGACCTGAGGACAGAGGAGCAGAAATCAGACCCTGGACACAGATAATTCTCATTAGCAGGAAACATTCAGTCTTGGTTTGACTGAGAACAATAAGAGTGTTTCTCAGATGGTTTCAGACCAAGGACTGAGCCACTACAGTAAAACTCACTGACCTCCTAACTCTCAGACATCCCCAAAACCACAGGGCTGCTACTTCAATAGAAGCGAGGCCTTTTATTTTTTACATTTTGATTTTGTATTGGATCAGTGACAAAACAGGAAATGTGAGGTTAGGGTTATGTGAGATCTTCATCTTCATCATATTTATCATTCATGTGTCCAAACACCGTCCAGTCCTCGAATGCACCACAAGTCTCAGTCATGGTGACCATGACAGTAAAACATAACACTTCCTGTTGTTGATTCTGTCTGTGGTCAGTGATTGATAGTTAACAGGCTGATAACTGTTAGCGAGCTGTTAGCTAACTGTTAGCTAACTGTTAGCTAACTGCCGTCCACTGTGACATCCACGCCTTCGCTCTGTTCTGACACTTCAGACTCATATTTCTGTCCTCAGGATGTATCCAGACCACCTGCTGTGTGCTGCCCCCCCTGCTCGCCCCGCCCTCGGGCCTCAGCACCTAAAAGACCAGGACAGCGTGTCGAGCTCCAGCTGCAGCGTCGCCGCCCTCAGATCGACCTTCAGTATCGACCGGTAAACCAATGAGGCTTCGCCTTGATAGAGCATAGACTGTGGTAACTGGCACCACAAAATCTGCTCAGGTTTTCCAATGAGAAACAAAAATAAAAAAAACCCTGTCAACTAAATGCTCTCATGCTCGATCAACTTTGATTGACAGATTCAAATGTTGACCTGAGTTAATCATTACAGTTTATCCTGAGGGGAACATGAATCTCTGAGCCACATTTCATCACAGTGCAGCTAATAGTTGTGGGGATACATTCATAAAAAAAAACAAAAAACATTTGTATCAACCTCATGGCGGCACCAAAGTTATTAGAATTTAACCTCTAGGGACCATGAATCTCTAGGTGCCAGTTCAGGAAGTAAATGTTGACCTTCTGGTGGCATCAGCGAAAAGTCAGCTCATCTCAAGCTTTTGAAATTTATCCTCAAGGGACTTTGAATACATGTCCTACATTTCATGGCCATGAATCCAGTCAGATTGATCCTCTGAGGACAATGAATATCTGGATTAAATTTGCACAATGTTACCATCCATTTATTTATTCCTTTTGTTTATTTGACAATACCAATGCCCATCAATGAACATCTGAATAAAATACATAAAGATTCTAATTTTAGCAGTAATGCTAATTGGCAGTTATATAAATATACAATAAACAAATAGAAGATACAAACACATGATACATGATGAATTTAACCTGATCACAGACCAACGACTCAAGCCAATGATTGGGTTTGACTGAGCACAGGTCGCCTCCATACAGACATGTCACTAACAGTCTTTGTCCTCAGTGGAAACACCGTGGCAGGTTTCATCCACCTATAAGGATAAACGAGACTCTACTTTGACCCACAGGACCTGATGTAGGACTTAAACAAAAAGCTGTTTTCAGATGGAGCCATCATTATGTGGACATGTAGACAGTAGCTGTTATCATGTGATGATGATGATGATGATGAAAAACAATTAGACCAGGTTAACATTTTCTGATACAGTGAATTGTTTGATTTAATTTGTTCTTAACCTTGACGTCTCATCTGTCACTTCACTTCTAGATCCTGGGAAGCTTGTCTGGCCTCCATGTACAGCAGAGCCCAGCAGGCTCCAGCTCCCTCAACCTCCACCTGCCAGCCCACCGGGACGTCTTGGTCCTCCTCCCTCCCCCACCTAGAGTCCCACCAGGCTCCGTCCTCGGCCCACAGCAGAGTCCCTGGCAGCGGGGCGACCGTCACATTCTCCATCCCTGAGTCGTTCTCCCCGTCTCTGCTCGTAGTCTCAGAGTTTTCTGCCCTGCTGACCTTCGTCTCCCCTGGCAACAGACAGACCACGGTTGCCTTATGGGATTTGGAGTCTGGGAGTGTGAGCTACCACCAGGCAGAGGGTGAGGTGGCTCCGGTTCAGCGCTGTGGAGAGAGACAGCACCGACTGCTGCTGAGGAGTAAGTCAGACGCTGGTGTTTTTATTTTTACAGTTTGTTAAAGCAGTGAAACTGGGGGCGGAGTCAGACACTGCCAAGATGACAGCAGTGCAGCAGCTGACTCTGAACTTCAGAAACTTCATGACATCACAGAGGCAGCGTCCATCTTTATTTGCTGTCTGTTGTTTGTGTTTGAGAGAAAAGTAAAAATCTGTAGCGATCACAATCATCGTCACACTAATCAATACGTCTGTCACAACGACAGACTAACGATCTCAGTGAATGTCACCATGAACTCGCTCTTTCTGTCTCGCTCCCTCCCTTAGAGACCGGCGTGGTCCAGGTCCTGTTCTCCGTTTCCCAGCAGGACTTGCTCAGCAAACTGATGTTGTTTGGCAGTGCAGGGACTGTAGACGCCCTGTGTCACCTGAACAGCTGGGGGCGCTGCTCCATCCCCATCCACGCCCTGCAGGTGGGAGGCACCACTCGCACAACTGTCATTAGATCTTTAGAAACAAGCCACAGATGCTGTCCAGGTCCAGGTCCAGGTCCAGGTCCAGACTGCGAGCCTGATGTTTGTGTTTGTCTGTTTCAGGCCGGGCTGAAGAACCGTCAGCTGGACACGGTCGATTTCTACCTGAAAAGCAAAGAAAACATCCTGAACCTGACGGCAGCTGATCAGCCAACAGCCTCCACACAGAGTCTAACAGACGGTATCAAGACACTGAGACTGCTGACACAATCATTTCAAAGATGTTATTAACCCCACAGAGAACATTATTATGAATTAATTATTATTTTAAACTATGAAATGATTGCAGTTTCATACATGTTGTAGATAAGGCTGAGTGTGTGTGTGTGTGTGTGTGTGTGTGTGTGTGTGTGTGTGTGTGTGTGTGTGTGTGTGTGTGTGTGTGTGTGTGTGTGTGTGCATGTGCAGGTGTCCAGGAGCTGTGTCCAGCGTTGGACCTGTTGTGTTCAGCTGTCAGGGACTCGAACAGTGAAGCTCAGAGCCATCAGTTCTCAGAACAGTTGCTCCACATCACCATCAACTTCGTCAACACGCAGATCCGGACTGTGCTGTCCAACTCGCACTGTACGACACACACACACACACACACACACACACACACACACACACACACACAGTTCCATCCTCAGCCTCCATCTTCTTTGGCTGCAGACGAGGACGCAGGTGTTCGGAACTGTGTGGACGTTCTGGACCGATACGTCACCGAACTGAGGAGCTACATGAAGAGATTTCCGTGGCCTGTAGGAGGCGACACCTCCAGCACTGACTCAGCTGCTGCTGCTGAGGAGGAGGCGCAGGAGGACGAGTGGGAGCAGCTGCAGACAGAGGTGAACATCACGTCATTAAGATTCCTGTCTCTGCCTCATCCTGAGTCAAACCTGAGTCAAAACTGTGTGTGTGTGCTGCAGGAAGTGGTCTGCCAATCCATCCTGACCAACCAGATCCCCAGAGCTCAGGCCGTCCTGAGGAGGCGGGGCTGCCCAGAGCAGCGGCTCTCAGCTCTGAGGATGCAGGGTCTGCAGCAGGTTTTCTCCTGCCTGCAGCGGCGAGACCTGCAGACCGCCAACACACTCCTCACCAACATGGTCAGAATATCCTGGAAAATTTCTTTCTTTCTTTTTATTTTTTTTTATTTATTTGTGTTTTTGCAGCTCATGAAAACAAATAATTCTGTATCTCAAAATATTAGAATATTTCCCCACAGCACATGGATGTGTTATGATACAACCATGACAGAAGCTTTTTGTTGTTTTGGTGAAACAGCTGTTGGTTTGTTGTGTTTTCAGGGTTTCACTGTGAAGAAGCAGCTGCACAGAATCTGTCTCTACACTGATGACAAGGACCTGAGGGAGTTTGTGGTGAGTCTGTGGTGAACATCACAACTGTCAATCTTCTGCCCTTCACTGTTCAATACAATCTTCCATAGGCCACAGACGTGTTTTCTGAGTGATCCAATAAAGATACAACAGATCTCAGGTAAACACTCAGGGAAACCAAATCCTGCAGGGTTGGATGGTGGGTCCAGGTGGGCAGGACTTGTGGCAGTGACTGCTTTGTTGTGACATCACAAAGGCTCAGATTCTGAATTCAGGCTGTGAGCATTTCTCTGACTGAGACCTTTGATACTTTCACTTTATTAATATAGAAGCTAGACCTGCTTTATAATCAAAGACCACATGGAGGTCTACCTTTAGACTGTATGGACCTTTAACATCTACCTTTAGACTGTATG
>CM076652.1:1511424-1523829 GCA_038496675.1 Rachycentron canadum
CAGCCAATCAGAGTGTCTCCTTCAGAGGCCTAGCTGTCAGCTGCTTGTAGCCAAAGTCAATGGGATCAATCCTGTATTTTTCTGATCTCAGAGTGAGGAGAAGTTGCTCTGAGTTTATTGTAGTGACAGAATAAAGACAGAGAGACATGGACAATCAGATATTCAGAGCATTAGAGGCTTTGGAGCTGATTTTTCATTCTGGTTATTCTGGTTTACAGTGTTTTTATCTAGAAAATAAGGAGAAATTCACTGTGTTTTTAGTTTCCTCTTGTTCTCTGAGCTACTATCCCCTATTACAGTGAACAGAGTCTTTACTGAGTCAGATATAATGAGCTGAGGTTGAGCTGAGTCTGAAGATGAGGAGACTTGGGGACGTTTTTAAAAATGAAAACTTTATAAGGAAAAAGACGAGAGATTAAAAACAGGAAAGACTCGATGTGGCTCTAAAAGGGTTAAGATAATGTTTAATCCACCACAGTCCATCCCAGTAGTCTGGGGTATCAGCTCCAGGTGAAGGACCAGGCTCAGATCGTCTCTCTGTTCTGTTCTAGCTGAGAACAGGTGGTCCAGTCCCTTCCGGTGGCCTCCCGCTGCAGTGGGTGGAGAGCCAGGCCTCTGTGCTGCTCCTCACCATGCTGCAGCTATGCTCCTCCCAGTACGACCTCCACCGCCTGCTGCAGCTCCTGGCTGACGTCGACAAACTCCTCAAATCCAACGGTGAGACCCAGATGATCTGTCAGACCAGACCAGACCAGGTGGCTCAGGACACTTACGTACTCATCTGACCTTTAGTGACATCATTTCCTTGTGTGTGTTTAGGGCCAGACTTCAGAAAACTGAGTCAGCTCAGTCAGCTGCTGCAGGGGTCAGAGGTCAGCTTGTCACCCAGGCTGCTGCAGTGCAGTTCCCCCTCTGTCCAGCAGGAGGAGTTCCAGGCTGCTGTGGACGCTCTGCAGGCCAAGGGGCACTACAGCCAGGCCAGACAGGTCGCTCTGCTGGCCGGCCTCCCCGTCCACCAGCTGCTGCTGAGCCAGGTCAGCACTCACACAAATTCCTCAATTTATTTTAGCCTCATTATGAACGTCTACATTTTACATCAAAGATCCATATTTTATATTAAAAGTCCATATTTTAACTGGCTTTAATGTTCATGATCCATCTTTCCTGTAGCTTCTTCAGGAAGTGAACTCCCAGAAGTCCAAGACCCAGTGGAGGAGGTTGGAGACCCGGGTCAGTTTCTGGAAGAAATGTCAGGAGCAGCTGAAGACTGACGGCACTGATCCAGAATCAGCCTCCCAGTTCTTCCTGTCACATGTTGACTCCTCTGGAGCCAGACCAGAGGCCCAGACGGAGCTGCCGGACGTCCAGGAGCGCTGCCTGCTGCTCGGCCTCGCCGCCCACTGGCTCTCCCTGCTCAGCCCGGCTCCTGTTGACGAACTGCAGAGCCTGGAGAAACAGCTGTGGATCAGCCGAGTCCGACGACGTGTCCTCACCGTCGCCATTGAGAAGGAGAGCGTCTTCAACCTGCCGCCTGCCGCCGTCACACCTGAGCTGAACACGTACGAAACGCTGATGAAGGAGTTCTCCTTCTCCAACATCTCAGCTTTAAACTCAGAGACGTGCCTCAGTCTGGACGGGCTCCCAGGTCCCTGTGAGGAGCAGAAGGGGCCAGATATCGGCTCCGGGTTGAGTCCAGAGGAGACGAGCGTCCTGGCTGCACTGATTGGTCAGTTATTAGATGACGGCGGGATCCATGAAGCCAGTCGTATCTGCCGTTATTTCTCACTGTATCACCCGGACGTGTGGCTGGTGCTGCGCTGCCGCGGCCTGGCGTCCGGAGAGCTCGACCCTGAACCACAAGAGGAGGCTTCGGAAGCTCTGCCGAGGAAGAGCATGAGCAGCTGTAAGAGTCTTCCTCACCCTCAGTCATTTCATTTTCACTAAGCAGCATCACCTCACTGAAGACAGTCAACATCTTTGTGTAACCTCTACACACCAACATTCACTAAGACAGGGATGAATTTAATCTCTGTCAACATAGAAAGGTTTTTTGTTTTTGGGCTTTTGGTGTCTTAAGGTCAAAGGTCATACTCTACTGTTTATCATTTAAACGTCAACGCAGGCACAGGTTTATAGAGCAGAGAACAAAATCTTGTGAGTTGAAAACAAAACCAGAGGATCTAAACTCGAACCCTTCTTCTTTTCTCTCTTGGGTTCAGCCGCCTCGTTCAGCAGCCTGTCGTTCATCATGCTCCCCCTCCCCGAAGACGAGGTCGTTGTCCAGCTACAGAAACTGGTGGATCAGTGTCGCCACGGCAACAACTACTGCAAACAAGTCCTCAGCCTCTACCAGCTCTCCAAGGTACCACCACACATTGTAGTGAGAAATCAGTGTCAAGAGGGTGTGTATGTGATTTATGGTGACCCTAACGGTGACCCCCTCCCCAGGAGCTGCAGACCTCCTTCAGTCAGATCTACATGAAGGAGCCCCGCTGTGTGCTGGAGATGCTGCTGCTGTCCGACCAGCCGGAGCGTTTCAGGAAGGCCCAGGCCTTCATCAAGGCCCAGGGTCTCTCTGCGGACACGGTGGCCGAGCTGGTCTCCTCCGCCGTGGTCCAGGCGCTGCTGGCCCCCGTCCAGGACCTGCAGCCCGGTGAGGACAGCACTGGTTTGAACATTAGAAGTGAAATGTCTCCATTCCTGCTCATCAGTAAACAAGTTATTCTGAACATGTGTTTGTGTGGATGTGGCCAGATGCACCCACATCTGGATCCAGAGGCACATCAACCACCATGAATTATTTATCCTATTATGTTTATTATATTTCCCCAGACTTTTCTGTCCTTAAGTGATGGTACAACAGCCTTTCTCAAAGTAAATGAGTTCAAATCTCTTGTTTAATGTTTCTCAAACACTGATTGAATTGTGTCTTTTACTGTGTTGTTGTTCTTTTATGTTGTTCTGACAGTTTGTTTTATGAAATATGTCAGAAATGATCAGCTGACATTAGAGAGGAAATGTGGATGAAGCTAACTGTGAGCTAACTGTTAGCCTGCTCTGGGATTAAATGTCTCCAGTTTTCAGCCTGTTAAAGATCAAACACTGACAATGGACAGAATCACTGAGGCTGAAGACCAGGTCAGTTAAAGAGAATCAACTGAAACATCCAACACAACGGACGCTACAGGAAGTGATGAGTTCTACTATAATGTGAGACTTGTGGTGCGTTCACTGACATCTGGCAGTGTTTGAATATGTGTGTGTGTGTGTTAACCCAGCAGAGAGGCAGGTCTTCAGGCCGTCAGAGGGGCGGGACTCCCTGATCCAGCTGATCAAACTGTGTGACGATCCAAACCTGGTGGGAATCAAACTGCTAGAAAACCTCACAAACATCCCACTGAGAGACCTGAGCTGCAGTACGTCTCACACACACACACGCACACACACGTTAAATATTCATATTTCCTTCAAAGATCTCCAGATTATTTACATTTTTCACTGAACTCCATTAATTGGAAACGCACCAATTAAACCCCTCCTACCTTGTTCCCCTGTCTTTTTGTGACGTTTTAAAAACCTCCCTTTCTTTGATGCAGTTGTGGAGCTGCTGATCGTGGCTCACGACTGCTTCAGTCTCACCTGTAACATGGAGGGCATCGTCAGGGTGCTGCAAGCCGCCCGCCACCTCAGCTACACCTATCTCGCCCCAGGAGAGCACTACGCCCTGCTGGTAAGCCCCGCCCACTGACCCACCACCATCATCATCCTAGACCCATGTTTTCCTAAAAAGTACATTTGGTGATTGCAGATTAATTATGACTATGAATAACAAATTGTGTGTGTGTGTTTCTGTGTCTGTACATGCGTGTGCGTAGGTGCGTCTGCTGACAGGTATCGGCAGGTACAATGAGATGACGTATGTCTTCGACCTCCTACATCAGAACCATCGTTTTGAGATGCTGCTGAGGAAGAAGATGGACACAGACAGACGACAGGTGGTGTCACACACACACACACACACACACACGTTTCACATCATAAAACTATTATCTTGACTCAACAAATCTGAATCTGAACAGAAACAAAATTCATGGTATTACATACATACATTCTTGGTATCAAACCTTGGGTTAAATATAATTTTTAACATTTAAGGAGCTATTTCTAGACGGCTACAATTAGCATTATAATCTTTTTTTTAAACCAATATGAACCATCTTTGGAGGAGAAGGTGGAGCTGAGGAGGAGTGAGGGGTGGAGCTGACCTGCTCTGTCCTCTATCCTGATTGGGTGGTACAGTCTGTCAATCACACAGTAGCCACGCCCCCTAATTCATCCCCTGCTTTCTGGTCTATTTTCCTCTAAATGGACCATCATTTAAAAAATGAACATCATGTTGTATTGAAGACTTGAAACTAGAGACTGAGACCATAAACTCATTAGGAAAACGTTTACTGAGCTAATAAATCAAGGAGAAGTAGGGACATTTTCCCATAGACTTCAATACAATCTGACTTCTTTAACAACCAGTGGAGTCGCCCCCTGATGGTCATTAGAGAGGATGAAGGGTTAAGGCTCTTCAGCGCTGGATTGAATCCAGCAGCTGTGACTCCACCTGAACCTGATCCTAACACCCTCCTCCACCTCCGGCTGCAGAGCTCCAATCTGAAGACGGCGCTGCTGGACTACATCAAACGCTGCCTCCCCGCCGACAGCGAGAAACACAACATGGTGGCGCTGTGTTTCAGCATGAGGAGGGAGATCGGGGAGAACCACGAGATGGCCGCCAGGACTCAGCTGAAGATCATCGAGTCTCAGGCCTGGGGTGAGAGACTTCACCACAGCCTCAGTGTGTTCTTCTCCTGTGTGTGGTTTTTGTTGAGCCCCTGTTGTGTTGACTTGTCTCTGAACAGTCGTCACTCCTGACCTGAAGAGCTCGCTGGTCAAAGTGTTGGGTCTGCTGAAGGACGCTGCAGAGAGCTTCTCCAAGGTCCCTGAACGCCTCACCATCTTTTATTTGCAGCTTTCACAGCCAAACAGCAGAGAAATTAAGTGTGTGTGTGTGTGTTTTCCAGGACTCCTGTGTGCGTCAGGCCACTCGCTGTGTTCACACAGCTAAGCTGGTCGCTCTTCAGCTCCACTTCCTGAACCAGGGATCAGACCTGCGTGTCATCAACCTGCGACCGGCGGAGCTGCTGAACACCGTCATCGGGCTGCCGCGGTGTTACCAGGTCAGTAGAACCTGAACCTGAACTGAGACATTTTGATTTTAAGGTGAAACTCTTCAGATCTTTGAAAGGAGGGTTCAGTGGTTAACGCTGTCTCCTCACAGTCACAATGTTCTGGGTTCGAACCCGGGCCTCGTTCCTCCCACAGTCCAAAGACACGCAAGTCATTATTTTAACAGTAGACTGGTAGAGTGCTTGATATTCATATCAGACTAAATGTGTCCATGAAATATTTTTGAAAAAGTAGAATAAAACAGGCAGCGTTCATGTCCACAGTTCATCCAGCATCACACACAAAGAAATCACCTCAGACTCAGAGCATTTCCACTTCCAGTATTTTTCACATCTTTCTGTGGCGAATCTCAAAGTCAGTGGCTCCATCATATAAATTTCCTGAACTATTTCTCTCATTCAGGGACATTTCCTGATTGTAGTTCTTTTAACTGCTTTACTAATATAATTTGTCACAATTATCTGTCCTGGACATCAGGTTTAACTCGAGCTGTGGGCTGATTATTGATCTGATCTCTGTTATCACATCTTTACAGAACAAAGAAATAACAGGACTGAAGATGTGAAAGTGAGTTCACAAACCACCGGGTTTTCACAGTTGTAGCTTTAACTGTCGAACTGAGCTGAAACACAACACTGACATTTAACAGTGTGATCTTCAGACACTGTGCTATTTGATGCCACTACTTGGGTGCAATGAATCATGGGATAAGTTGGACTAGGAAAAGAAGGACACATGTGAAGGATCCTTAGAAAGGGGGCAGTCTAGTTCCTTTGCTGTGTCCAGTGAGGGTCAGACCGTCAGAATCCAGATCCTCAGACTGAGGACTGAGTCTGTGCTGTTGTGTCCCAGGTGTTCGTGGTGTCGGAGGCCTACAGCTACTGTCCAGACTGGGCTGAGATCTTGTACCAGAGGGTGATCCTGAAGGGGGACTTTGTTTACCTGGAGGAGCTCAAACGGCACCGCCCGCTGACCTCTAGCCTGTTCGAGGACATCTTCAAGAAGTAAGACACCGTAGAGCAGAGTCGGCCTGTCAGGGGTCACCTGACCTCCCCTCACCTGTGTGTGTACTGTGTGTTTCAGGCTGGACGGCGCCACAGGCAGCAGCGCCACGGCCAACGTGAGACGCCTGCTGACGCACTGCGACGACGTCTACAGCCGCTACAGACTGGCCTACCAGCAAAACCTGTACGACGTCACCGAGACCATGCTGCAGGACGCCAAGACCTCCAACTACCTGAACGACAGACTCTCCAGCTGATCAGCTGACTGGTCTCTGACTGGTTCACACACTGACTGACTGGGCGACTGGTTTATGGACTGGATTATTTATATGACAAGGTTTAAAAAGAGTCTGATTTATCTTCTGTGGAGATTAATAATTAATAATCAATAATGAATATTGAATCAATTCAACTGTAATATTCTCACTGAATCATCAAATAGAATAAATGTGTATTAATAAACAAAGACAAATGAAAAGCTGCTGATTCACTGTCAGATGTGACCTGGAGTTAAACGTTAAACGTCACTGATCATGTTCATTAAAGTCACTTCATGAACTAATGAATCACAAGTTCTGAGAACCTTTGTTCCAGATGTGGATCAGCTGATCTTTTACTTGTCTTCGTACAGATGTTCAGGCTCCGGAGGGATTTAAAGCGTTGACGATGGTTTACTCACCTGAACAACATTCACCTGAATTTACCTCAGAAAACTACAGTTGATTTATTGGATCTGATTTTAAAAATCAACCAGAAGAAGAATAAAGTTTGTAACTTCAGGATGAGGATGATTCTGGGATGTATTGAAGGTGAATTCTGAGCTTGTGTTTATTTTGGTTTTATTCTTAAACCTTGTGTCACTGAGAGTCTTGTCTACTATGAGACAGGCTGAAAGGCTTTCTGGGAAATGTAGGAAACCACTCTGTAGAGAGAGTGGCATGAGGCTGGTTGAGGGAAGGTGGCTTCACTGAAATCTACATTTAACTGGATTTATATTTAATTTTTCTCATCGTTAAAGATCCCATGTGTTCGACACTTCCTGTCCTCCTCGGCTCTGAGCCCTCGGTTCCTGCTGAAGATATAAATCTTATAAATATGAAGTTTGATCGGTTCAGTTCTCTCCTCGTCCACCAGGTGTCAGTGGAGACTCGGGCAGAGATCAGACCCTGTTGATCTGCATTTGTTGGGACATCACACTGATTTAACTCCAGTTGAGTTTCATTGACATTTTTTCCTCTCGGTGTAAAATATCTTCTTCGTCATCTTCTTCATCAGCTGTTGTTCCATCTCTTCTGGCCGTGAACAGGATTTTATGTAGCTTTAAGTTGCTGAAACTTGCAGATGCTCAGTTTTTATGTTCAGGTTTTGCTCATCACCGCCGTCAGCAGTGCATGCTGGGAAACATCCTGGAGTATCATGCTAACAGCTAGCTGCGGCTCGTCCCATGGGTTTCTGGTTCAGTGCAGCCTCCAGTTGTCCCTGAAGGCATCGCTGCTCAGAGGACGTGTGAAAACCTTCTGTCCTTTAAACGCAGCAGTGAACCACCACCTGGTCCTGAGGCTGATTGAATCTCTTCTGACATTCTTTACTTATAAATACTTCCATAGCTGTAACTGCAGATCTTCTCGAGGTCTCTGCCTCTTACAGGAAGTTTTTCCCGCCTCTGTCCACAAGTGTTTGCTCCTGGTGTCTCTGTGAATAATTTTATATCGACAAACTCTAGACCTGCTCTGTTTGGAAAGAGCCTTGAGACAACTACTGTTCTGACCTGCAGCTATATAAATAAAAACTGACTTGACTGAGAAAACCTAAAAATCCTTACTACATTATACGCTGTAACAAAGAGGAAGCTTTTCTGGACTGGACTGGACTTTTCTGGACCACACAACCACACGTTGTGTGGTGTGAAATGACTGATCGTGTTTTTACTGTGATGGTCTTTGTGTCTCTTTGGCTTTGAGCTCAGATAAAAGCGTCTTGAGGTGATTGTTCGGTTTTGGATGAGGAGTCAGAGGTTTGGTGAAAGTAGTTTGACTGTTGAGTTTATGTTCAACGTTTTGAGAAAAGCCTGGAAGGTTTTATTTCTGTCGATTAGGCACATGGGAGACGTTTGTTTTCTGGCAAGAACCTCGATTTTCTTTCCTGAATCAACCTGTGAAACTGAAAAATAAAAATACAGGAAAAACTGAAAACAGGTGAATAAAATCAGAAAGTGAAGCAGAGCTCAGAACCCAACAAAAAACCTTCATAGCAGAAGGTAAAAAATGTAACTTCCCCTTCAGTGCTGATGAGCTGTGGCCCTTCAGGGGACCTGGTCTGGTGATTCTCAGGCTCTGTGAATCCTGGGACCTGTTGAGCCACGAAGGATTCACCTGTTGGTCCTTTGTCTCCCAGGAACAGGAAGACACATATGAAGGAGCCTTTGCAGCAGGACGGCCCATCTTCAAATGCAGCCTCTGCAGGATGAGGCCCTGAACTGAGACAGAGCCAACTACTGATTTTCTGTATGTGCTTCAGAAATGGTTCAAATGTGGAAGCAGCATCTTGCTGTCAAAGAAGAAACTCCTGAAGGGAAGCGTCTCCCAGTTGAGTCGTCCTCTGGTGTCTGATGGTGCAGAGACACCACAGACCAGCACCAGTCAATCCCTGCTTACATTTCAGTTCCCTCTCATGTGACGCTGCGCCGCTCGATCTGCTGTAATTGGATGTGTTGACTTGTTCATTTGTTTCTCATCATCTCTGCCAGAATATTTCATGGAGAAAAGTCCCATCACTTCCTGTGTGAGTCTCCGGTGACTGACACAAACAGTGAGAAACTCAGTCAAGTCTGGAGGAAGAAATGAAGATTAAAACAACCAACTTTCCTTCACGCTTCATGTGTCGAATTCTCTCCTCAGCTCTGGAAAGTTGTTTTTCATATTCAACAGGAAGTGATGGCAGCATCGTCTATTTTTAGCCACATTAACTGTGCAGAGGATGAAACCTGCACTGACTGAGAGAAACCACTTACTTTCCTTCAAATGTTCTTCACAGATTAAACAAGTTTTCCTCATCAAGGTCAGATGGTCATGATGTCGTTTAGCGGGAGAAACTTTGAATAAACAAGAACATTTGAGCTGAATCCCCAGAGTCAGAGCTTTCCTCCGCTCTGCTGAGCGTGATATAAACTCCTGATTCATTTGCTAATTAGAGCTGAATAATGAGGTCGTTTTCTTAATGACTGTCTCCATCAGAGACATTACTGATGACGAGCAGGCGGCTCAGAGGTAGAAGGGAAGTTTGGTGTCAAACATTTACAGCTGCTGCAGATTCAAAACCAACGTTTGTTCAGTTCTGTCACTACAGATCTTTAAAATCCAGTCTGGTGGGTTCGGATGGTCCAGACACAGAAAACCCTTTGGCTGCCACCTGTTTGCAACCAAATGTAATTACAGCTTAAAATCCCAACATCAAAGATGGCCGACAAAACGCCAGGAAAGTTGAGCAGCTCAGGAAAATCTGTCCAGTCCCTCAAGAGACTGTCTCTAAACCTGGACCTGGACTCTGAAGAACCTTAACCCTTCATTCTCTCTAATGACCATCAGGGGGCGACTCCACTGGTTGTTAAAGAAGTCAGATTGTATTGAAGTCTATGGGAAAATGTCCCTACTTCTCCTTGATTTATTAGCTCAGTAGCAGGGTATTAATTAGGGGGCGTGGATACAGTGTCATTAACAGACTGCACCACCCAATGAGGATAGACTACAGAGCAGGTCAGCTCCACCCCTCACTCCTCCTCAGCTCCACCTTCTCCTCCAAAGATGGTTTCTACTTGTTTTAAAAAACAAGATGGCCGACAGTCAAATTACAAGGTTTTATTTCATTAGAGTTTTGCAAAAAGGTGAAATGAAAAATGAAACTGCAACAAAAATAGTTTTTGCCAAAAGAGATTTAATCAATGAAGCTGAAATGTCTCGAGTTCAGCTCTGACCTGCAGCTGCGGTGTAATAAACTCAGGGCTTTACAAATCTGTAGAAGTGTAACTGAAGTGAACATCTGAACAGATCCTGGATTGTTTCAGTGGGCGTCTGATCTCCGTCCCTGCAGAGGACAAACTGTTCAAGAAATCTACAGCAGGTAAAACACTGACTACAGATGAATATCTCACATAACCTCAACCATCACTTTAAATCCTCCTTTATTAAAATATCTTACCCACAATGCCACCTTCCCTTGTTACTGTCGGAGGAAACGTGACTGTTAGAAAATGTCCAAAACAAGCTTCATAGATTTCCCCCATTTAAATATTCAACACAGATTTGTGGAGATGTGCTGGACAGTGTCTCTGCAGAGGACGAACACCAGGAAGATGGAACGAGCCTGGATTCATATTTTTAGGAGGCAGTTTGTGTCCATCATCCGTTGACTCTTGAGCTCGTGGGTCCGTGTGTCTCCCTCTGAGGTCCAGCTGGGGACCCTGGCTTTAAAAGTGTAAATGGGGTCTGATGGTGTTTTCACACCCGGACGGACTGAGGAGGGTTTTCCTGACCCCGGGCTGTTTGTCCCTGAGGGAGATCAGTTGGAAACGTGTGGAAACGTCAGTTGAACCCAGACGAGTGGTGACGCGTCCCACTGTGAACAAAAGAAACCTGCAGTGACGTGTAGATATTTACCTCCATCAAACAAGCATCAGTTTCATCACATTGAAATCAAACCATCTGATGGGGCGTCTCTGACCCCTCCCCCCCAAACCGACCTCAGATCGATGCGATCCTGATCAGAGACTCTGATCGATCATGTTAAAGATCGATACGTTGACATTAATCTGTTTATGTTCCAGGCCATAAGTATTTGGACAGACCCTCCTATGAACTGGAGCCCAAGGGCACGTGCGTACTGGACCTCGGTTGTCATGGTTACCTTAGTATCGGTTAGGTTCAGGAAAAGATTGTGATTAAAATAAGTCGTCAACAACAACGACCAACAGTCATGGATAATAGAAACAACATAAACTGCTACTTCCACATGGGAATCGAACACAGCTCTCCTGTGTCATATTCATCCACCAGCCTCCTCCTGACCTGGACTTTGTCACGTGATAAACCAAACCAATGGATGTCACCTAGTAAAAGAAGCTGAGGCCTAATAACCTACTGACAGGTGACCTGTGGGATTGTCTCTGATTGGAGGGTCACTCACACAGTAGCCACGCCCCCCTAATTCAATGGACCATCATTTAAAAAATGAACATCATGTTGTATTGAAGACTTGAAACTAGAGACTGAGACCATAAACTCATTAGGAAAACGTTTACTGAGCTAATAAATCAAGGAGAAGTAGGGACATTTTCCCATAGACTTCAATACAGTCTGACTTCTTTAACAACCAGTGGAGTTTCTTGCAGGTTCACATTCACAAAACTACAAAAGCTACATAGCTAGCATTAGCATTAGCATTAGCATGAGCATTAGCAGCTGTTTTCTCACCAGCTGTGATTCAGCATCAAACCTCATTCCTTTACTCACCAACATCAATGTCACGTCTTTCCTTCTGCTGAAGTTAGCATGCTAACAGCTAGCTGCGGCTCGTCCCATGGGTTTCTGGTTCAGTGCAGCCTCCAGTTGTCCCTGAAGGCATCGCTGCTCAGAGGACGTGTGAAAACCTTCTGTCCTTTAAACGCAGCAGTGAACCACCACCTGGTCCTGACAACAAACCTTCAGCAGCAGAGAAAAGTCTTTGAAAACTGTCTCAGCTCTTGGTTTTTCTCCTGCAGTCTGTGGCCTGGACTGTTTCATCAGGCCACTTTTTAATGTAAGAGCCACGGTTCATCTGGATCTGAGGTGACACTGATCAGAGATGTGAGAGGACAGTACAGAGGTTGAACCATCTGAGAATCAGCTCTTTGTGATGGAGCCATTTCCCTCTCATTCAGGCTACAGATCTTCATGAATATCAACTGAAACACTTGTTTTCACACTTTAAACACATCTGCTCAGGGTGGGTCCAGGTCCAGGTCCAGGTCCAGGTCCAGGTCCACAGACTGAGCAGCTGTAGTGAAGCTGAACTTGTTTCTCTGGTTTTATAAAACTGGAACATTTAAAGCAGCTTTGATGCAGAAAAATGCATCTTATCAAAAACCAGAAACAAACAATAAATCATCACACACAGACTCTCTCTCTCT
>CM076652.1:1538753-1557227 GCA_038496675.1 Rachycentron canadum
CTGTGTTTTTAGTTTCCTCTTGTTCTCTGAGCTACTATCCCCTATTACAGTGAACAGAGTCTTTACTGAGTCTCAGATATAATGAGCTGAGGTTGAGCTGAGTCTGAAGATGAGGAGACTTGGGGACGTTTTAAAAAATCACAACTTTATAAGAAAAAACAAATAAGGGTTTAAAAATGTGCAAAACATAATAACAAAATAAAATCTTACTGGACTGAAACATAAATGATAAATCCTTGTTAAGAAATTGATGAGTTGATAATTAACAATGTTGGTTTGACTTTATTTTCATTCATTATTTGTTTCCTGCTGCTTCTTGTTGTTGCATCAGTGACCTAACACCAAACAAGGCTTTGTATTAAATCAATAGCAGCAGCTGTTTAATCCATGTACACAGGGATTTTCAGGAAAACAACCACAGCAGAATTGATGACTACAGCGCCTTATTCACAGTTCAAAGGAAAAGACACGTTAATGTTGAGTGGCTGAGTCTAAAGGAAAATAATCTGGGTTGGTGTGAACATTAGTAACACATGTTAATGTGTGTGTCTGTGTTTGTCTGTGTGTGTCTGTAGTACTGGACTGATTTCTACCTGCAGTGGAACATGTCAGATTATCCAGGTGTGACCAACGTCAGGTTCCCTGACAACCAGATCTGGAGGCCCGACATCCTCCTGTACAACAGGTACATAACCTCAACGCCGCCGCATGAATCTGAACTGTGTGTGATGATGTGTGTGTGTTACAGAGGCTGAACCCTCTGCCTCTTAGAATTGCTTCACTAAGATTCGGTCTGAGCCACAGGCTGAAAATAGAGATGGCCGTAGCCTCTGTGACGACATCCACAGGTTTCAGAAGCTCAGAGTGAGCTGCTCCACCATTGCCATCTTGGCAGTGATAGACTCCACCCCTAACTTCCAGCTAAATCAAAAATGGGCAAAGAGGTGGGGCTTGGGTGGGGCCACAGCTGGTTTGCATTACTGGGAAGGTGCCCTGCTGAAGACCTGGGAGAATCCCTGTTGCACCAAGAAAAGAAGCAGTGGACTAAATATTCCCCATCATCCACCAGCAGGACATCCACAGGCTTCAGACTACGCTCAATCTGACCATGGGGTCCCCAACAGCAGGTTTAAATCATTGGGAAGACACCCCTCTGGATACCTTGGCAAAATCTTTTGGCATTTAGGGACAGGGGCAACAAATACCCCCTCTCAAGTCAAAAAACCTGACAGATTCCTTCACAGCCCTGGTACAGTGAGAGGACCTCCAGAGGCTGCTTCCAATCATTTAGAAGGTCCCTTTTCACCAAGGAACGGGGAAACAAATACTCCCCCTCCAGCTGAAAAACTCAATGGGGTCCAGGGGCCATGGCTTATCCTCGGGGTATCCCTCAGGAAGTGGAGAGGTCACTCATATCCCCCTGTGTTAGTGCAAAGATGGACATGATGACCAAACAACATGAGCGTCACTGTTGTTTTCTTTAGCTTCGAGGGAGAGTTTGTTGACTATTGAAACAAACAAAACTCAGAAGTGAAACTACATAAGTTTGCAGTAAAAGTTGACCCAGTGCCCGATAATAATTCAAAGTTAGGCTCCGGTGCCGTTCATCAGCCCACACTCATTAAAGCCCACCAGGCCGATATTACCTCTGACAGCTTGCCGCCCTCTTCCCACCAACATCAAACTTTGCTCCTGAACGCTGCTCAGTTAATGAGCTGAAACGCCTTTTAGCATCCAGCAGAGAGCCTCCCACAGCCAGCGGCTCTGATGTGTGTGCTCACAGTGAGGCATTAATCCTGACAGGGAGAGGACCTATCTTTAGCACCGATAACAGGAGGGAATTAGCTGAATTAGCTTGTTTACTGAATCAGAACTGAAGGATGAAAATAAACCACGGCAGAGTGAGTTGTCTTTGGTTCCTCAGCCTGAACCGAAACATCCTCAGTCACCAGGAAACAACATGATCCTAATTCTATGGATTTCCGAAGAAACTGATTACGTTGTTCTCTTTTCTGACGAGTCAACAGACGATCAGTTTTTATTAAGGATTAAAGTGATGGTGACTGGAGGGCGTGGCCTCTTTGACTGACAGGTAGGTGAGCGTATGTTTGCCACAAACTTGTACGTGTGTGAAACAAATCTGTCAAAGTTCTTCATCCAGAGGGGGGATTTCTTACCCTTGGTCCTAAATTCAAAGAGGTTTGGTCCTGGCTCCACAGTGGGACCTTCCCAATGATGTTGGGAACCCAGAGGTTGGGTTGGGGGGTAATATGTGGCCCCTGGATGTCCTGCTGGTGTAAGAGATGTTTTTTGGCTAGAAGGAATATTTGGTCCCCCTCTCCCTTCCTTTGAGCCAGGTCTCCAGAGAGGCATCTTCCCAATCATGAAAACCCGCTGTTGGGAACCCAGAGGTTGGGTCGAAGGGGTAGTGGTTCCTGGAGGTTCTGCCACGCACGTGATGCAAATCTGTCAAAGTTTATCAACCAGAAAGGGGGTATTTGTTGCCCCCGTTCCTGAGGAGGTTTTGCCAATGTCTCCAGAGTGGTACCTTCCCAGTGACTGGAACGTGCTGTTGGGGACCTCGTGGCCAGATTGAGGGTTAGTGTGAAGCCTGCCGACGTCCTGCCGGTGGATCAGAGGTGTGATAGAAAACTGTCATGTTTTTTGATGGAAACACGTTTTTGGAGGGTAGTAGGTGGAGTTTCTTGATGCCCCACCCTCCTCCTCAGTGTAGATTTCACCCAGGTCTCCATGTCTTGTTAACAATCTGCCGACATCCATGAAGCAGAAACATGAAAGTTGTTTATTCTCAGATTTAATCATGTACGACTACTGGTTTGAAGAGAAAGGTCTAAACATCCTGTACATGTTTGTTTTCACATATCAGACTAGAATCGTGACATTTATGAAGATACCAGTGTTTAGCTGCAGCAGTGAGAGGAGACTCTTCTTCTGTGTCTTTAAAGATTAAACACGTTGTGTTTACTTGACCAGATGTGTTGCAGGTTAACAAGCTGCGTTCAACATCAACACAATGTTTATGGTTTAGTAATGAAGCAGAACAGTTGTCTGCTGAAGGAGATCAGACATTTATACTGGACGGACGCCAGACTCATGAATTTTATATGTGTGTGGCACTAAGCCTCAGTCTAGTGTGTGTGTGTTGTTGTGAGTTTACTGCAGACTGATCACAGTCCACTGTGGAAAAATGGATTTCAAAGTCGTTCATATTGTCTACAAGAAAATCTGCCCCTCAGTTTGTGAAAAAAAAGCTTTTTGAAGGGGTTTTGGTTTGGAAAGGGACTGTGACGTGTAGACGAGTGTATCCTGTGTGTTAGCTCTGTGAGACATCGGCCAATCAGAAGAGAGGATCGGATTTCAGGTAATACACACAGGTAAACCAAATCCTGCAAAACTGGATGGTGGGTCCAAGTGGGTGGGGCTTGGGGCAAGGCTGAGGGCGGTGACTGCTTTGTTGTGACATCACAAAGTTCCAGAAGTCCTGAGGCTGGTTTTAAGGCTCAGTTTCTGAATCCAGACTGTGAGCATTTCTCTGTGACTGAGACCTTTAACATCTACCTTTAGACTGTATGGACCTTTAACATCTACCTTTAGACCGTATGGACCTTTAACATCTACCTTTAGACCGTATGGACCTTTAACATCTACCGTAAGATCGTATTGACCTTGAAAGGAATATTTCACAGACATTTATTAGCATAGCTTAGCATAAAAACTGGAAACAGTGGGAGCAGCTACCCTACCAGCTCCTCTAAACATCCACTTTATGAAGAGCAGTACCGATTTGTAAAGTGAGTTTAAATCTTGGGTGTGTGACATGAGAAGTCTGGACATGGACAGGATATTTAGAAAAATGTAGATATATAGAAAAACTGGAATTTGTTCCCAACTCTTCAAAGATGTGTTTGAGCATTAAAGCCTGGTTTTAAGGTTCAGGTTAGAGGTTTAGACGGTGAGATGATGTAATGTCAGTGTCGTCTGTCTCTCCTCAGTGCCGATGAGAGGTTCGACGCCTCCTTCCACACCAATATCCTGGTCAACTCCACCGGCTACTGTCAGTACCTGCCACCAGGTAATACACAGGCCCCTCCCACTGCTAGAGTGACCCCTCCCACTATAAATACCCCCCACCCCTTTCCACTCTCAGAAGGTTGAATGTTCAACACAGCTGAGTCACTGTCAGTCTCTGTTGGAAACGTTCAGTGCTGCTTGAATTGAAATCTGATCTCTAAGAGTTAAAATTATCGATGGAGGTGAATTAAATTTCTGTCTTGTCACATCACCCAGTAAAGACACATCGAGTGTTACTTCATGGAGGTCTGAGGGGAGTGAGGGGGTGGGGGGGTCATTATGAGGTCACAGGTCAACTGGAGGAGGAGGAGTTATCGTCCTGATTGACGACCTGAAGCTGGTCATGACTTTCCACCCGGCTGCTGATAGAAATGTGACATTTCACACTGAGTCTGCAGTTTTTTCTTCTCATTCTATTTTACTTCTGTTTGGACACAAACCACTCGGCTCAGAGAGAGAAAGACGAAACAAACAGGAAACAAACCGACAAATTCAGAGCGAAGGTCAATTTATAGCTGAGCAATAACATTTCAGCAAGAAGACGGAAACTCATCACCTGATCAGAAATCAATAACTAATAAAAGTGGTAACAGCTCCATTACATCGGACAGCTGACATTGATTAGTGTGAGTGGTGGTGTAGGGACGGACAGATGGACTCAGGCTTCAGGCTTCAGCAGTGACAAAGAAAATCTGACTAAATAAAAGTAGGAGGGTGTTCATCATCTCTTTGTGTTTTTCCTTCTAAAGTTAAAGTCATTTTTTAAAAAATGTCCCCAAGTCTCCTCATCTTCAGTCTCAGATCAACCTCAGCTCATTATATCTGAGACTCAGTAAAGACTCTGTTCACTGTAATAGGGGATAGTAGCTCAGAGAACAAGAGGAAACTAAAAACACAGTGAATTTCTCCTTATTTTCTAGATAAAAACACTGTAAACCAGAATAACCAAAGAAAACTTCAACACAGGAAGTTCCACACATGTGTTTGTGTTGTTCTAGAGCTGATTTGAAGTTTCTCTCTTTATCTGATCTGAGTTCTGCTCATTTTTTTTGCCCTTTGCCCCTGACCATAATGGTTGATCAGACCTTGGTGCTGGCCTGGTCTGGCCTGGCCTGGCCTGGTCTGGTCTGGTCTGGTCTGGCCTGGTCTGGTCTGGTCTGGTCTGGCCTGGTCTGGTCTGGCCTGGCCTGGTCTGGTCTGGTCTGGTCTGGCCTGGTCTGGTCTGGTCTGGTCTGGTCTGGTCTGGCCTGGTCTGGTCTGGTCTGGTCTGGTCTGGTCTGGCCTGGTCTGGTCTGGTCTGGTCTGGCCTGGTCTGGTCTGGTCTGGCCTGGGAACAGTTTTTATTCCCAGTCTGATCCACAGAGTTGATGTCCTCCAGAGACAGACCTGTCCCTCAGGGAGAACACCCTCCTTCACTTGTTTTCCTGTGTTTTTGTCGTTTCTTTGCCGTTTACCTCCTTCTCCGAACAGACTTCATCTACTCTCTGAAAACCTCGCAGCTCGTCCTCTGTTTGTTTGGACAATTTCAACTTATTTCTTTTCTATTTCTGGATTCTCTTCAAAGTCGCAGCTTCCTGTCGTCCAAATCCTCCTCCTCTCTGTTGTGTGTCATTTATTTTTCTCTGCTGGAGAGTTTTATCTTTTCCTCTTCATTCTGTCCACATCTTATTATTCTTTGCATGATTTGGTTGTTTGGGTTTGATAATAATCTCCTGCTGACACTCAAACACAAACAGTATTTTCTTATTCTGTCCCTCCTCAGTTTGTTTTGTCTTGTTTTTTCCCTCCAGTGCTGATCTTTTTTTTCCTCTTTTATTTATCTCATCCTCACAGCCTGCGCCTGGTTTTTGACTCTTCTTCTCTCATTATTTCAGGAATATTTAAAAGCACCTGCTACATCGATGTGCGCTGGTTTCCCTTCGATGTGCAGCGCTGCGACCTGAAGTTCGGCTCCTGGACGTACGGCGGCTGGTCCCTGGACCTGCAGATGATCGAGGCCGATGTCACCGGGTACATCGCCAACGGGGAGTGGGACCTCGTGGGTAAGAGCTCAGAGGAAACAGGTTGTGAAAGCACAGTTGTGTTGATGTTTCTGTGAATGTTGTAGACCTTCTGCCTGAGTTTCTTTGTCTTGAAGTCTATGTGAAAATGGCCCTACTTCTAACTCACACTTTTCTTAGTTACAATGTGTTTAACAGTAAAACCAAGAGAGTAAATAGTAAAAAAGCTTCATTAATTAGATCAGTGGTTCTCAAAGTGGGGTTCATTTATTTTCTCTATGGTTTTATCTGATCTCTGTCAGTTTAGTGTCTGTGATCTGATTCGTGTCGTCTGACACGAGGATTTACTGGACTTAGACTGATGACCAGAGAGTCCATTCAGTCCAGCTCATCAATAATCCACAGAGGAGCCAATCAAATGTGTGGTTTCATGGTCAGACGTCCGACTGAGTCTGAGTCTGCTGCAGGTTCCTGCCAAAATAAAACGTTGTTGTAATTAGTTCCTGAAAAGTTTCCATGCAGGACTTTTGTCCCCGACAGCGACAGTCTATAAATGTTAGAGCAGAACGCGGGGCTCGGCCCTTAAAGCCCTGGAGCAGCGAGCAGCTCGGAGGCAGCCGAGCCCGTCTGCCTGCTGAGGACCGGAGGCTTTGTATCAGCGCCGCCATCCAGCTTTAATCTGCTGCTCATTAAATCCTCCTGCAGAGAAGGGCTCAGTGAACCTCTGCTGCAGGAGGCCACATTACTACAGGAAAATGCCAGATCACGCAACAAAGCGTGACCAATGAGTGACATTTATATCATTAAACTTCAGCTCAGATCTCTGATTTTATCAGGGAACAAACACCGGGAGGCAGAGACATGCAGCTTCCTGTTTCCTCACATCACAACACACAGTTCAGTTTTCATGGAGGCATAAAGCTGCTGAAACACGTCCGTCGAACCTTGAAAGTTCATCTGTCTCTCACAGATCACATGACAAACTCAGGAGGTTCACACATCAGTGTTTGAGTCTCACTTCATTTTATGCTCATTAAACAGAATCAAAATCAAAATAACGTCACTCAGTAAATTTATTTTTCATGAAACCATGAAGCAAAAGTTTGAGGTTTGTGAAGAGAGTGGACACACTGAGCAGCTGATGAGCTCAGGCTCCGTCCACACGATGGATGGATGGATGGATGGATGGATGGATGGATGGATGGATGGATGGATGGATGGATGGAAAAGGAAGCTGAGCAGCTCTCAGATCAGGTCCGGACTCTCTGCTCCACCACAGACGTTTTAATGATGAGCCTGGGATCGTCCTCGGTCTCCAGGGGCCAAACCTCTTCTCTCTGAAGCAGCTGCTGAAAGAAAGTATGAAGTATGAGAGCGATAGCAGAGGGAGAGCGAATGGGCCGTTCAGAGGAAACCTAATTGAAAATCTCAGCGGCATGTTTCCCTTTTACCCCTCTGCCCCTTCCCTCCATCACCCAGCGCAGATTAAAACCAGTGTACTGAGCCATGTAGCATTGTACAAATGAAACGCAGCCAACCATGATGCCCTCCACCGCAGGGAGGAAATAAGAGCCAGGGGTTTATCTGCTGCTTCTTCCACTAATTCATCAGTAAAACAACCAGAAGAAAGGGCAAAAGGAAGTTAAGAAGAAAACACAGAAGAAATGAACCTTTATACATCATCATATACAACAAATAGGAGAGCAGACCTCATACAGAACGACCCCACAACAAGATGCATCTTCATCACCTTTGGTCTGGATGGACCTTTAACATCTACCTTTAGACTGTATGGACCTTTAACATCTACCTTTAGACCGTATGGACCTTTAACATCTACCTTTAGACCGTATGGACCTTTAACATCTACCTTTAGACTGTATGGACCTTTAACATCTACCTTTAGACTGTATGGACCTTTAACATCTACCTTTAGACTGTATGGACCTTTAACATCTACCTTTAGACTGTATGGACCTTTAATGCTGATTGAACTAACTCCCTGTCACATCTTTACTAATGAAGGACATAAGAAGATTGTAGTTGCTACAGCTGAGACTTTAACTTCTTAGTATTTCATCAATATAGTTTTATTGTAAACACTTTAATGATACCACTCGTTACCCCTCCCTGCAGTAGCAGCAGCCACGGAGGTTCTGGTTTAGTCTGAAATATTTAAATCTCATGTTTCTGAGTATTTGAGGTGAAACAGCTTTGTTCTTGCAGAGCAGCTCATTTGACCAGAACCAACGTTCATAACTTCACAACATTTAAAGACTTTACATGTAACATATCATCAGT
This sequence comes from Rachycentron canadum, assembly GCA_038496675.1. NCBI lineage: Eukaryota > Metazoa > Chordata > Actinopteri > Carangiformes > Rachycentridae > Rachycentron > Rachycentron canadum. Next base: position 1,547,147 of record CM076652.1, read on the forward strand.
TTCATTAAACCAGTGTCGTTTTCTGTCACATTGAGTCATTGTCACGGGGACTGAACACGTCATCTGCCTTCATGACTGAATCAAACCCATCTCTATCTTCACTCCTGCACATTTTACTCGTCCTTTCATCAGATATTAAAGCTCTCAGACTTGTGCGTAGAAGAAAACTCAACATCAGTCAGACTCTCTGATCTCTGCACGGCTTCTAATCTGTTACACAAATCAATGTTGAACCCACCTAATAGTTTAAAAGACACCTGGTTTTCAGCAGAGCTCTGAGGTCAGACACCACCCGGCTGCTCCACTGCGCAAACACCTTTATTCTGTCGTTCATTTATTCATCTGCATTTATAGAGAACATGAATGAAACAGTTCACAGACCAACAGGTGGTGTCAACAATGAGTCTTAAAACCTCAGGCTTCAAAAAAAAGGCAGGAACAGCTGGTGATGCAAGGTGAAAACCCTCCATAGACCAGACCGTCTCATTTCAGCTATAGTGGTCTACATCATCTACAAAGGACCAGGCCTTGGTAGACCAGGTCTGTGAAGGACCTGCTCCCCATTACCTGTCCAGGTGATGTTACAGCAGAAACACTGCGGCTACACTGAGAGAAGGAGCTGCAGCCACGAAGCTTCACAAACACAACCACTATTTGAAGTGACTCACACAGAGGCTCCAACACTGTCACAGGAGCAACAACTCGGGAGTGAGATGTTTTATCCATTAGCATGGTGGCTAACAGCTCACGCTTCCTCATGTCTCTGAATGACATCACCTCTCACAGACACACAAAACCCAGGTAAACCTGTTAATTCAGTCGACTCCTGAGCCTCAGTGTTGTTGCTTTGTTTGCAGAGGTTCCCGGGCGGAGGAACGAGCGTTTCTACGACTGCTGTAAGGAGCCGTACCCCGATGTGACCTTCACCGTGGTGATGAGGAGGAGGACGCTCTACTATGGACTCAACCTCCTCATCCCCTGTGTCCTCATCTCCACCCTTGCTCTGCTTGTCTTCCTGCTGCCTGCCGACTCCGGAGAGAAGATCTCATTGGGTGAGGACGTCGCTCTGAGTGTGTGTGTTCCCGTTTGATTGATGACCCTTTAAAACAAGGCAGGTTGTTACACACCAAACTGTCCAGTGTGTCACAAAAAAAGAAGGATTACAGAAACATTTCAGAAAATAAGATTCATTGAAAGGTCCATATTTTATAATTAATGTCCCAAGTTTTATCTGAAGTGTTTATATCCAAGAAGATATATTTGTGGGTTTAAGAACTGTCAGAGAGACTCTGATCCTCTCCTCTGATTGGGTGACTGGGTTTCTGTTTCTGAGACCTTTGATACTTTCACTGTATTAATATAGAACCTAGACCTGCTTTATAATCAAAGACCACATGGAGGTCTACCTTTAGACTGTATGGACCTTTAACATCTACCTTTAGACTGTATGGACCTTTAACATCTACCTTTAGACTGTATGGACCTTTAACATCTACCTTTAGACCGTATGGACCTTTAACATCTACCTTTAGACCGTATGGACCTTTAACATCTACCTTTAGACCGTATGGACCTTTAACATCTACCTTTAGACCGTATGGACCTTTAACATCTACCTTTAGACCGTATGGACCTTTAACATCTACCTTTAGACCGTATGGACCTTTAACATCTACCTTTAGACCGTATGGACCTTTAACATCTACCATTAGACCGTATGGACCTTTAACATCTACCTTTAGACTGTATGGACCTTTAACATCTACCTTTAGACCGTATGGACCTTTCAGTCCCCAGATCTGATGTGGCTGGACAACACATCATCTTCTCTGGGAAACGTGGGAAATGAACGATGAACACTAACTTGGCTGCTTTACAGGGACGTCCAAAACTTTCAGAAAGCTGTGATCCGACTGGTTTGGTCTCATGTTTTAATTTACAGCTACAGTCCCCCGTCTTCTGACTGAAGGTGTTGACCTTCAATCGTCATCTGAAATAAGTCCTGTCCAAACAGTCTGTGGTCACATGACTGATGCTGCTGAGTCAATTCTCATCAGCCATAAAACATCCTGAAACAGGAAGTTAAAGCTGCCCAGAGGCTTCCTGCTGCTGAAGTCAGACGCAAACGTCTTTCACTGGACATTTAATTTATTCTCTCAATCAAACCTGGATGTCAGTGGGGCCATCAGTCTCTATGCCCCCCCCCACACCCAGAATCAGACTGTTCATGTGGCAGCAAACAAACTCTGACTGTTTGGACTCATGTGGGCTGAGTGTTGCAATAGTTACAGTTACACTCATGACACAATAAGGAAAATTCATTAACTCATTCAATAAGATGCACAATAGGAAGTAATAGCAGGTCAATAAACTAGTTTTATGACACACTTAAAGTCATGATGCTCAATTAAGTTCCCTTTGTGTGTGTGTGTCTGTTAATGAGCTTTTTTGTGTGTTTTGTTGCTTTTATTGATCCAGTCCCTTTTATTATGAGGAGGCAGAGATGTGGTGTGTAAACCCCTGACCTTTGACCTCTCCACCCCCTCACGGCTGTCACAGAACTACATTTTATTTTACTTTCAGGAATCAGAATTGAAACATTTTAAACATGACAACTGGTCACTTCAGGTCACATCACATCAAGTGAACTCTGCTGATTTTACAGATCATCTCTTCAGTAGTTTGGGTTTTATTTGTCTTCAGATTTCTAACGACATGCAGAGGGATCAGTGTCGCCTCATACATATGTCCCTTTATCAAAAGTGATATAATTTAACTGTATGGGGAAATATTAGCAGGATTAAAAAAAACAGACCAAAAATCAGAAAAACAGCTTCTATAGTATAAAGTGTCAAGTATTCAGTGTGACCTCCTCTTACACTGGAGCTACAGCAGGAACCTGGCTCTGAAAGCTAAAGGGAACGGAGCCATAATTAACGTCAGTGCTAACACCTGTATTTAAGGACAAGAAAACTTCTCAGAGTTTCTTCTTTGAGAGAAGAAGAAGTCCAGCAAGAACCTGACTCAGCATCTGAGAGCTTCATCAGGATGAAGCCAAGTTGACCTTCGACAGTCAGAAGCTGGATCAGGAAGGAGCTCTGTGGAAGGACAGCAGCCAAGAAACCACCTTTTCAGAAGGGAACAGGGTGAATGGCTGAGATGGTGGTGATGGTGAGGGTGGAGGTGGTGTCGGCCCCTCGATCAGATGTGGTTTAGCCGACTAACATTCAGCAGCAGAGCTGACGGTGTCCAAGCAGTCGTTCAGTAGTTCAACAGCCGACTGGTAGTTTAGAGCTGCGCTGTCCAAACTGCCTAAATGAGACACATCAGGGGAAGCTTCTGCACCGGACACATAAACCTCTGATGTTTAGGAGACGACTAAAGCACCCGGTCCTCTTCATCCCCTCAGGTGCTGCTCCAGCACGAGGTATTAACTCATCACCCTCTCTGTCCACAGGCATCACAGTGCTGCTCTCTCTGACCGTCTTCATGCTGCTGGTCGCTGAGATCATGCCGGCGACCTCAGACTCCGTTCCTCTGATAGGTGAGACCCTTAATCAGACCTTCACCCCCTCATCACCTGAGCGATCTCTGTTTCCTCATCATCATCATATCAACACCTTAGTTTTAAAGGTCCATATTCTAACTTCTCTGGTCTTTTATTTTGAAGTGTTGATCTCCATAAGAAGATATATTTGTAGCTTTAAGAACCAAAAACCATCTCAGTGTAGTTTTCCATCTCCTCTCAGGCTGAGCTCTGAGCTCTAGGAACAACAGGTCAATCAGCCAATCAGAGAAGAGGATCTGAGTCTCTCTTCTGATTGGCTGACTGTTTTTTGGGTGATCCAATAAAAATATAGCAGATTTCAGGTAAACATGGACCTTTAACATCTACCTTTAGACCGTATGGACCTTTAACATCTACCTTTAGACTGTATGGACCTTTAACATCTACCTTTAGACTGTACGGACCTTTAACATCTACCTTTAGACTGTATGGACCTTTAAAAGTCTAATTCCCTGAGTTCGATCCCCGGTTCCTCCCGTCCACATGTCAAACTGTCCCCTGATTGTAGCTTGTGACAGAGTGTTGATGTTAAATAAGAGCCTGTGAACTTTGACCTTTGTCTTTCAGCCCAGTACTTTGCGACCACCATGGTGATTGTGGGTCTGTCGGTCATCGCCACGGTCCTGGTTCTACAGTATCATCACCACGACCCCGATGGAGGACACATGCCACAGTGGGTCAGTTTTCTTCATCCTCCATCCTCCCTCCTCTTCCTCCTCATCTGCTGACTCAGCGTCAATGAGCTTCAGTTTCCTTAACGAGCTCTGAATCAGCCGAGCGTCGTTAACGTGCTCATCCTGTTTATTACAGGATTTATTTTATAGCAACTTGAAAAGTGCTTTACACATCTAGTTGTTGTCAGTTACACACACTAAGATCTGTGCCTCTTTCTCACACACACACACACACACAAACACATACAGACAAACACGCAGACACACAAACACACACACACACTCCCCTGGGAATCTGAACAAGAGAAATTCCATTAAGGTGGATTTTAGTTTGAAGGTCAAAGCTTTTACCTCAGTGTGTGTGTGTGTGTGTGTGTGTGTGTGTGTGTGTGTGTCCTGCTCTGACAGTTGTTATGAATGTGTGTCCTGCTGAGGAAGAGGAGCGACAGCCGTTGAGCTGTGAAGGTGAAGCTGTGAGGTCTGTCTACAGCTACAGCAGCTCTCAGTGGATCTTTAACCATCAGTCCCTCAGAACCAGAGACTGATACAACCTTCAACAGTCACACAAACAGAACAAGAACCAGAATCCTGTCAAAGCTCAGCCCCTCCACTGTCACCCCCCCAGCTCAGATTCGTCCTGACAGTTCAGAGATCGAACCGTCGACTTCTCAGCTTCAAAGTCGCCTCTTTCACCTTTGAGTCTGTGCAGCAGCGTCTGAAGCCTCCAAGTAAAAGAAACATAAAGAAAACACAGGAAAATCTGCCTGAACACGATGAGACTCAGCTGCTGCAGGACACGTCTCATGTTCCTCTAAATGTCATTATTTCCCTGATTTCGCCGGAGAGTCCCACTGAGATAAAACATTTCCAAGAGACAGCAGCTACACACACTCACCACAATAAACATAAACCACGTCACAGCAGCTTCAGCTCAACATCCTCTCATTCATCACCTTCTTTTAGAAAAGATCTGACAGATCCTTAAAGAGAGACAACGCAGCTGCTCGAGCTGAGGAAGAGGAGGGTACAGTTACTTCATCAACAAAACATACTGGTGCTCTTATCTGTGATTAGTCAACCTTTTCAGAACCACATTAAGACTTCTGTGTTTGTCCTTACAGAGTCATCACTTTTAAAAACATCTCCAAGTCTCCTCATCTTCAGACTCAGCTCAACCTCAGCTCATTATATCTGAGACTCAGTAAAGACTCTGTTCACTGTAATAGGGGATAGTAGCTCAGAGAACAAGAGGAAACTAAAAACACAGTGAATTTCTCCTTATTTTCTAGATAAAAACACTGTAAACCAGAATAACCAGAGAAAAGCTCATATCGCTGATCTTAAACTGATCAGCGATATGAGCATGAAATAAACATGTGTACGAGGTCCCTGAAGGACCTGGCCCCTGAACTGAGACACAGCTTTCATCGCACAAATGAAAATGTTGTTGTTTTACTGGTACAAACCAACACAGACGCCACAGAGACAGTCGTGTTTCAGACAGGACATCTCGTTCTGTTCAGAAAACAGGAAAAGAATGAAAATACAGGTGCATTAAAAAGTAAAGAAAAATAAATCATTCAAGGAAACAACGGGAAAAGGAAGCAAAGAAAAGGAAAAGAAGAAAGTTAGATTTAATTACCCAAAAAAATCAAAGGAAAATAAAGGAGAGAGGAAGTGAAGGAAAGGAAGCCAGAGTATAACGAACAGGAAGGTGTCACATGACCAGAACGTGTCGACTGATGTTCACGGGCAGTTGAATCTTTAATGAGCCGAGTGTGAAGTGAAACATTGAACTGTGGGAAGATTTCAGCTGCTTCAGATTCACTTTATTTAGTCTATTTTTATCTGCCTGCTACACACACACACACACACACACACACACACACACTCATTAATTAACATCTCACACCTTTTTCACATAAACATGTTTGTGCATAAATGAATTTTAATCCTGTCTCTTATGTTAATATTTCTGACTCGCACTTTGTAAAGTCAACTTCCTGATAACTACACTATGGATCCTTTTCTTCCTCCTCCTCCTCCTCCTCCTCCTCCTCAGCCAACTTAATAAGGAAAAACACAGGAGCATGAAAAAGTGGGTTAACGTGATAAATGCCTTTAGGTTTAAAAGTTCTGTTTGTATAATACAGAAAACCTTTTACAATCCAAGGATTTCTGAAATATCATTTATATACATTTCATCCATTCACGTTGAAAAATATAAAAAAGATACAAAATCTGCTCGCTGTTCGATTTACAACAACAACATTTGAAATGAACTGAATTAATTTTTTCCATAATTGTGAAATGCTGAATGACGTCTGTTCCTTTTCTTCTTCTTCTTCAGACTCGGGTGGTTTTGCTGAACTGGTGCGCCTGGTTCCTGAGGATGCGGCGTCCTGGCGAGGTGAAGGTCCGCCTGGCGTGTCACAACGCCACCAAGCGTCGGCGCGGCAGTCTGTCCAGCCTGGAGCTCAGCGTCAGCCAGGGGTCACTGCGACACCACCCTCAGGTAACCAACGGCAACCTCCTCTACGTCGGCTTCCGAGGCGTGGACGGGCTGCACTACCCCTCCCCCACCGACCCCGAGCTCCTCTGTTCGCGGCTGGTAGGAGGCGCCATTGGTGGGGATGAGGATGCGCGGCGAGCAGGGGGCGGGGCTGGAGGAAGAGGAGGAGGAGCAGTAGTAGGGAGCTCGACGCTGGAGGCAGAGCTGAACCAGATCCTGGAGGAGGTGAGGTACATCGCCCGGCGTTTCCGCGGGCAGGATGAGGAGGAGACGGTCTGCAGCGAGTGGAAGTTTGCTGCGGCGGTGATTGACCGGTTGTGTTTGGTGGCGTTCTCGCTCTTCACCATCCTCTGCACCATCGGCATCCTCATGTCTGCACCCAACTTCGTGGAGGCCATTTCCAAAGACTTCTTCAGCTGAGGGCGAGAGAAGGAGGCGAACACTGGCCCACAAACCCGCTGTCTATTTTTATTATCATCAACAAAGCAACAGTATTAGTTCATCTTCTGGCTCCAACCGAAGACCTAAACATTTAGAAACACATTCAAACATGTTTCATTTTTAATTTTAATTTCCTAAACAGCTCATCTCTGCAGGTTTTATCAGAATCTGTTGGGGACTATTTTCAGCTGCGGATGAACCCTTATTTGGTGCTGTAGTTATCATTAATTATCAAGATAATTAAAATGTTCGCAGAGTCTGTGTTGCTAGCTTGGTTAGCGGTTGCCAGGGCTGGGTATCGAACATCAGTACTTTCATGGACCAACCACATTAGTTCGACATTGTCAAGGATCCAGAACTTCTTTGTTGTTTGGCATCAAATTTCACTACTCAAGGAGTAAATGAGTAAAACGAGCTGGATGAGGAGCTCAAACCACTCTAATATCTGAGTGAAGTGTGGAACCGCATGGGTATGATTAGCTTAGCTTAGCTTAACTTAATACAGACACACTGGGAGAAATGTAAAAATGAGCCCTGACTCCAAAATCACACCCTTGAAATACACGGTAGTGACCCGCTTCACTTTGACACCCCTCCCACCTTGAGATGTTCCTGGTCCACAGCAGTAGTTGGCTAATGCTCATTTAGCTAACGCAATACTTAGCTAATGCAATAGTAAGCTATCATAGTAGTTAGCTAATTCAGTAGTAAACATTTAGTACCTGCCAGGGTCACTCTCACTCACTGATTTCTCTCACTCGCTCACATCTGTTTCATAACAGCCCCTGTGTGGGGTCCTGACCCACAGGTTGAGAACCACTGTTATAGGAAGCACATTTTTTGACAAACTGCTGTTTTGAAAACATTGTTTACAGATCAAGTTAATGAGTTACATCTCAATCGATGAACTTTATTAGTGTTAGAGGATGGGCTAGCTTTCTCAGGCTGTTTCCCCCTGCTTTCCAGTATTTATGCTAAGCTAAGCTAACTGCTTCAGAGTAATGAGTTTGCAGCAGGGCCCGGTGTCATCAGGTGAAGGTCATAACAGCTGGTTGTTTATGGAGGTTATGTTGTTTCCAATGTGATTATCAGTGTTTATTGAAGCTGGTTGTGGTCAAGTGTCGTCTCGATCACATGATCAAGTTCAACTTCCTCCACCAGAAGAAGCCGATCACTGCTTGAAAACTCTTAAAATGACTGAAAACATTTCCTGTAGCTTCTTCAGTGGAAGATACAATGAACTTCCATTTGAACTGTTTATTTTGAGGCAGCTGCTTTAACATGTGAGAAACTGATTTCTGTCCTTTGAGAGTGAATCTCAGGCCTCATATTAAATCCATACAGTCATTCACACATGGAAACTTTAAAATAGAAAAAAAAATCACCAAATATAATGAAACAAAAGCTGTGTCCTGATTCAGGGTCAGTCCCTGAAGCCTCACATTCACAAAGCACTGATACTGATTCTTTTCGCTTTTTTCTCAGCTCATGGTGCCAGATCTTGACTTTCTGGACTCAGCATACATCAATTTCATTGGTTAATTATAATGTCATAGGGAACTAGACTTTTTGATATTGGTTAGATCCAAGTGTCAACCCTCCAAGACGTCACCCATCAGTTTGTGAGCTGCTGTTTTGATGCCTCTAATTTGTAATTTGGCCGTCAGCCATCTTGATTTTTTTGACACCACAAGAAGCCGAATTTGTCAATCAATCAGCAATAAAATAAAATGACCCATATTTCATCCTGCTGTGGACAAATTATATTTTTACACCATATATGAGTGTGACAGGATGTTTTCCACTCAGCTCTTTGACCATTCGCATTATAGTTCGGTGCAATTCCTGATCTTTTTCCCAGTTTATATTAAATACATTCCAGCTACTACAATTAGAAAATGGCCTTTCCTGCTCCCCACATTCACATTGATGCTCAAATCATCCAGCATCTCCACTGCACTAAAACATTTGTATATTTGTAAGAGACACAGCTCAAAGGGTAGATGTTAAAGGTCCATACAGTCTAAAGGTAGATGTTAAAGGTCCATACGGTCTAAAGGTAGACGTTAAAGGTCCATACNATGGATGGATGGATGGATGGAGGATGGATGGAGGATGGATGGATGGATGGATGCTGTAGCTGTGGCCTCCTGAACATCTGCTGAGATCATTTTGTCTTTTCCTGCTGTGATGATCCTGACGTCCCTGTTCAGTCCTTTAAAGTGTGGGAACTAATTAGAGCTGAGCATTAAACTGAGTTTTGGCGGGAGGGTCATCCCCGGAGTGACTCCGCCTCCTTCACAGTCCGACATCAGACTGATGCAGACCTACATGTGTGACTGTCTGAGAACACACTGTGGGAGGATCACTGCACTGTCAGTACAGTGTTTACTGTAACTGTATGTGTTTAGTATCTGAAGATTCAGCTGAGATCAGAAAGTTAAACATGGAGGAAGTGAAGCTGTGTCATTATCTGTCTGTGGATTAGGGCTCAGTAATGAGTCGGGACTGTGGCACTGTGAGTGAAGCTCTGTGGAGACTGAGACACAGCTGAGCCTAAGAGACTGTTCACTGATGAGACACTGACAAAACTTTGTGTTCAATAAACACAGGCATGAAAAATGACGAGATGATGGACGGGAATAAATAAACAAGAAGAAAAATAATGAAATGAAGCTTCGGATGATGAGGATTAAACTAAAAGATGAGGAATAAAAAGGAAAAACATGACCAGATCATGTTAAGAACATGCAATGAAAGTTTTTATTGGAATTATAATAGATGGGTAGATGTTAAAGGTCCATACGGTCTAAAGGTAGATGTTAAAGGTCCATACGGTCTAAAGGTAGATGTTAAAGGTCCATACAGTCTAAAGGTAGATGTTAA
>CM076652.1:1562132-1597175 GCA_038496675.1 Rachycentron canadum
CACCCAATCAGGATAGAGTACAGAGCAGGTCAGCTCCACCCCTCACTCCTCCTCAGCTCCACCTTCTCCTCCAAAGATGGTTTCTACTGGTTCAAAAAAAAAAAAAACAAGATGGCCGACGGACAAATTACAGACTGGTGGCTTTAAAAAGGGCTTGGTCTGCTGCAGTTTTCACTTAATCACTTAACTTTACACTGTAAGTAGATATGAAAGAAACCAGTCCACAGGTCGTCAGTCAGCAGGTCCCTATGATGTCATCATCAGGTTCTGTTGCCAGGTGACACCTAGTGGTCGTAGTGATGACAACAGGAACAAAGGGAAAAGTGTCGTCAGGAGGAGGTTGGGGTGGATGGATGGGTTAACAAAACAGGAATATGACGTAGGAGAGTGATGTTCAATATATATATATTAGTTCAAATATGTTTTATATATAAACAGTTTTTATACTTTTTCTTCTTATTTTCCTTTATTTCTTAATCCTTTTAAGCCAACAGAAACATATACACTTCCAAAGATCACATCAGTTTGATGATTTGAGCGTTTTTTTTCTCCTTAAACGAGAGAATCAGCTCCAAAGAATGAGCAGAACTCAGATCAGATAAAGAGAGAAACCTTAAATAACACAGGTGAACAGAGTCTTTACTGAGTCTTAGATATGATGAGCTGAGTCTGAAGATGAGGAGACTTGGGGACAATTTTTAAAATTACAACTTTATAAGGAAAAACACAAAGGGAAGAAGAAACAAAACCCTCAATGTGGCTCTTAAAGGGTTCAGCACTTTGAATGACCTGTGTGTGATAATGTGCTGTTCAAATAAATGTTAGGATGATGCTGCCCTCTACTGAGCAGCTGTGGCAGTGCAGTTAGTGGAGGTCCTGACTGAGGCGCCACGAGCTCAGTGTTTGAGTCAGAAACACCAAGAACAAAGAGGTTAAAAGGTCAAACGCTGATATTATCAAGTTTAGAATTTTTATTATTTGTGCTAAAAAAAATTGTATAGAATATAAGTTGACAGAATCTAAATCTAAATCAAATATAAAGTTAATGATCATGTAGACTCTAGTTTAGATGTGAATTTAAAAAACATCACATTCATTTTGTCATTAAAGCACAAACACAACACTAAAAAAAAACGAGGTGAGTAGCAGCAAAATAAGAGAATTCGAAGTGTCATTAAAATCACCTTTAAAATGGTTTATTTTAATCTATAAAATCTAAAACTTTTATTCTGGGAGGTTCAGCTCTCCCGTTCTGTAGAATGCCATTTAGTTCAACTAGATAAGTAAATAAATACAGCAAGGAAACAAATCCTGATACAAATACATTAATTAGTAAATGTAGAACCATATCAATAGATGTAAATATAAATATGTAATCGAGTCAATTAATAAACAAACAACTTTAGAAATAAATCGATAGCTTTTTATGTTTTTTTCCACCCATTTTTCCAACCATCGTCTGTCAGCTGCTGTTTTGAAGCCTCCGGTTTATAATTTGTCTGTCGGCCATCTTGGTTTTTTGAAACCAGTAGAAACCATTTGGAGGAGAAGGTGGAGCTGAGGAGGAGTGAGGGGTGAAGCTGACCTGCTCTGTCCTCTATCCTGATTGGGTGCTACAGTCTGTCAATCACACAGTAGCCACGCCCCCTAACTCATCCCCTGCTTTCTGGTCTATTTTCCTCTAAATGGACCATCATTTAAAAAATGAACATCATGTTGTATTGAAGACTTGAAACTAGAGACTGAGACCATAAACTCATTAGGAAAACGTTTACTGAGCTAATAAATCAAGGAGAAGTAGGGACATTTTCCCATAGACTTCAATACAATCTGACTTCTTTAACAACCAGTGGAGTCGCCCCCTGATGGACATTAGAGAGATGAAGGTTTAAGGCTCTTCAGCGTTGGCTTCACTTTACAGACCCAGAGTCCAGGTCCAGGTTTATAATACAACAGCTCTGAATCAGGAGTCAGTGCCAACTAGTTATAGCTGCTGCACCAGACCACTGAAAGAGTTTTAAAAACATTGCATTTGATTTATTTATTTATTGACTCAGCTATATGTTTATTTTAACATGTATTTATTCATTTCTACGTTGATTTAGTTCATATCTGTATTTCTTTAATGTAATAGTGACTAGTAGGACATCCCATCGGCTGCAGGGTCAGGAAAGTTACTGAGACTACGCCTCTGGGCGGTGGACAGGTGTGTCAGATTGCACCTGTTCTCACCTGTCTCATTACATCACCTCAGGACTCCTCTCTCTCTTTCACTCTGGATTGTCCTCTCTCTATCAGCAGGTGTCACGATGGGCAGCGGGGCATCGGTCATTGAAGGGTCCCGGCCGGAGAAGCTGGAGGCCGGGGAGGCTGAGCCCGAACCTGCTCAACCCTCCACGCCTACAGCTCGGAGCAATGACACCCTGCAGGTAACTGTTTGTCTCGATGGTCGTGGTTCTGCAGTGGAACAGTCTGAAGAACCCACTGTCTGTGGTGTGTCTCAGGCAGAAGAGGAGCCGGTGAAGCCTGACGGTCACATCATGGAGGTCCAGTCTTTAAAGAGTGAGGAGAGCGACACACACACACAGGAAGAAGAAGAAGAGAGAACCACACACACTGTCCTGAGTTCGACTGTGACTGTGAGCTGCGTTTTAAAATATTCACTCATTAATAATGTATCTGAAAGTTCCAGATGACTGACATCACTGTTAATACTGTCTAACATCATCACTAACACTTGTAAAACAATGTATATGTGTATTTCATGATCATTTTAGGAAACTCAATGTAAACTTGATAATTATCTTAAATCTGTTAATATGAACTGTTAACACTTCATTATCCAGTAGTTTGCCTTAATAACAAAACCAAATATATCACATTAAAAATCAGAATGTAACTCATTCACCACACTTTGAGAGGCTGGTCTCCATCAACCCATGCTTCATGCATGTTGTTTTAAACATGTTTAAACACGGTTGTTGGTGGTGGGCCAGTGGTAGTGTCATGTGCTCTCAGGAAACGGGGGCAGAAGGTGAAGAGGTGTCTCTGGACTTTGAGAGTTTCCTCCACAACAACGGGACGCTCTACAGCTGCTTCAACCACCATGGGAACAGAGTCTACGTGGACGAGTCACAGGTGACGAACTATTCACGTAGGAATGAAACAAACGGACATTGGTCGGCTCAGGGCGCCTCATCATTTGCTCTCTCTTTACCAGAAACTGCAGCCATTTCCAAAGGAGTGGTACAACCAAGGACACTTCATCACTGCCAACACTGAGGTCTGTGCACTGATGACTCCACCACAAAGGAAATGAGTCTTTGAGACGTTTGAGCACACGATAAACCTCAGAGCAGGAGGGTTTTCATTAGAGGGTCAGCTTCAGTGCAGCAGGAACATCAGAGTATGTTCATGTAGCTGAAGAACTTGCTCCTGGCTTAAAACCATGATCAGTATTTTCTCCCTCAGGGCTCCAATCAGCTCCAGACTCCATCCAGCAGCCAGCCGGCGGTCAGGGAGGACGACCGCACCGGCAGCATCTACATCCAAGGCAAAGGAACCGTCATGACCTACATGTTTGAGGTGAGACGAGGCTGGAAATCTGTAGAAGAACAGGTCAGTTTTACACAAGCTAAACACTGATCAGCAAATGATATGGAACATTTTCCAGGAGAGGCTGAACGTCTGCAGGTTCTGGGATCCTCAGTCGGGCGTCTGGCTGCTGCTGCCGCTGCAGTGGGAGATGAACGTTGAGTTTGTCAAAGCTCAAGTCCAGCGAGTCATGGTGAGGAAGACTATGATGCTGTTCTGTGCGTTACATTTAACTGGGCTGATGCACAGTTGCTGCACTGTGTGTTTGGTTCTGTTTGGTTCTCTGTTCTAGTCCACCCTGCCGGGCCTGGTGGACCAGAAGGAGATCACTGCAGCGCTCCGACAGTGTAACTACGACCCCGAGGAGGTCGTCTCCGTCTACCTCACCATGTTTGGAGAAGTCCTCCTGCAGGCCTCCCCCAGCGGAGATCACAGCTACGCCGACCTCAACTCCTTCAGGTCTGAAACAAACACAGGAATAAAACTGCATCTAATTTGAAGACAGAGGGTCCAGAGTGACCCTGTTAGTATAATCTGGTGGGTTGTCACTTGGTCCACACTAGGAAACAGTTGCTGTCTCCTGATCCAGGGGCCACATCCTTCAGGTGGCATTTTGAGACAGAACTAGACCGTCCCTTTGCAAAGGGTCCTTCAACTGGCTCCAACCAAACCAATGGATCCTTCGTGGTCCAACTGGTCCAACAGCTACCAGAACAACTGTTAAAACTAAGGGCCTTAAAACCTCATGTTTTAGTGGAAAAATGTTGCTTGTTGTCAAGGTCACTGGTTGACAGGAGCCGCAATTTGCAAAGCAATGGTAAGGACTGACACAGCTGGTGACGCAATGTGCAATCCTCCTTTAAGGAGGTCTGCAACGGCCACTAAAGGCCACACCTTCCCTGAGTTAGGACATTTATGGCAAACTTGTTTTACCTGGCAGCTGAATAATTTAAAACAAAGAAAAGGAGCAGCAAGAAGAAACTTCTCTTTCAGTTAGGATTGATCTGACCCTTCAGTTGGTCCAGGCTCCACCCCATCTTCAGCTGTCTATATTAAAGTGTCTCTATCTTTTAAGCAGAGGTAACGTCTCACCTTAACCCAGCAGAGCCCTCCTGGAGCGGGACCGGGTCATTGAGGATCTGAGGCAGAAGCTCCAGACCAAAGAAAAAGAGGTGGACAATCTCTTCCAAAGGAACAGCTACCTAGCCAGAGAAGTCCGCTACCTGACAGACGTGGTCCAGCACCTGAACCAGAAGCTGGCTGAGCTGGAGGCTGACCAACAAGAGGCTCGAGAGAAGATCAGATCACTCCTGAACCGCCGGCCTCCTGCCGCCCCGCCTGCCAGAACCGTCACAAAACCCGCCGTGGACGCCGGCCAACTCCGGCAGGTGAGCCGTCTCACCCGCGACCTTAACGTCTCCAACAAGCAGCTTCGATCTACAGTTCACCAGGCGATGACTGACATGAAGAACCAGCTAGAGCAGCTGAAAGGCGCTGTGGAGAAGCTGGCCCAGGTGGAGCAGGAGGCGGCTGGGGAGGTGGAGGAGCTGCGGTCCCTCTACAGGAGGGAAGCAGTGGAGAGGAAGAGTCTGTACAACAAGCTGCTGGAGCTGCAGGGAAACATCCGGGTGTTCTGTCGCTGCAGGAAGAGCCCGGCCTCCAGCTCCTGTCTGGAGAAAACTGACGACCAGGAGGTGGTGGTGGTTCAGAAGGGAAACAGGAAGAAGTTCCACTTTGACAAAGTCTACCCCCAGAGCAGCTCACAGGTAAAAAACCCAGTGGAGTCAGTCATTAAATTTAGAGAAAAGATCTTTTTACCTTCTCCACTGTTTTATCTGCAATGTTGATATTCATATTTATATTAAAGGGCCTATATTTTATACTAAAGGTCCCATATATATATTAAAGAAATGCAGCAGATTTCAGGTAAAGGTGGGTGGGTCCAAGTGGGTGGGGCTTGGGGATGTGTGTGAGGGTGGTAACTGCTTTGTTGTGACATCACAAGGCTCAGGTCCTGAATACAGGCTGTGAGCATTTCTCTGTGACTGAGACCTGATAGAGTTTTGTTCACCAGGTGAAGCTCCATCATCTTTTATGGAATTCTTCTCTTATGTATCTGTCCATGATTTATCATCAGTTCTTTGCCTCTTTGTATTTAAACAGTTGTTTTTCTGAGCACAAAGACTGGGAACAGGGAAACTACAGCAAACGTTATATTGAAGCTGGGGAACAACTTTAATGAGCTACAGAACTTAACGAGCTTGGTGCGTCCATCAATTATAGAATGATATAATGTTTCAAAATCTTTAATTTAACCATTTCCAGCCAACCACCAGTTGAGTCTCAATGGGATCGAGTCGAGTCAAAAATGTGAAAAAAGTGCAAACCAATATCTTCACTGCTGCTTCTTCTTCTCTGCAGGAGGACGTGTTTGCAGGAACTCTGCCGGTGATCACTTCCTGTGTGGATGGATATAATGTCTGTATCTTGGCCTACGGACAAACCGGCTCGGGGAAGACCTACACCATGATGGGGAGCAAGGAGAACCCTGGAGTCAACACCAGGTCAGATGTGAGGCCACAGTTCGAGTCCCTGCTGATTCAGTCAAACACAGCAGCTGTTCTCCCTCTGTCTGCAACATGACTCACTGTCAGGCGCCAAACGAGACTAATTAAGTCTCTTTATGCGACGTGTCACCTGACAACGGTTCATCAATACGTGACGAGGTGAAGCATCGGCTCAGTTTACACAGAGATCAGGTTTCCTGTCAGAGCAGAGACGAAGAGCCGCTCATCATCACCTCCTGTTCCCTCAGGCCTGTTCACACTGGCATTAATACGTGTGTGTGTGTGTGTGTGTGTGTGTGTGTGTGTGTGTGTGTGTGTGTGTGTGTGTGTGTGTGTTTTTTAGGGCTGTACGAGAACTGCTTCGCATCTGTGCAGAGAAAGAGAAGGTGTCCTACACTCTGAAGGTTCGACTATGGAGAACAAGATGTTGTGTGATGTAGAAACGATATTTACAGCATCTAAAAAATCACCATCCATTCGGTCCAGCTGGTTTTTGAGTCGTGCTGTTTGCAGCCTGTTTTAACAGAAAAGTGCTGAGCGTTGACCTGCAGGGGTCAAGTTTGTTTTTATTTATATAACACAAATGTCATTACAAGGCACTTTTTAATTACAGCAGGACAGGAAACACTTCTTTTAAAGAGACAGGAACCTCAAACAGAACCGAGCTCAGGGCGGCCATCTTCTGTGACCAGTTGGGTTGAGAGAGAGAGAACGAGAGAGAGAAGCTTTCATGCATTGTTTTCACTGCAACGATAATTCTAGACCTTGAATAACGTGTTAAACCAGATGCAAGCAAACGTGTTATTTTAAGGGTCCATGTTTTATATTAAAGGTCCCTATGTCTTTTATTTTGAATTGTTGATATCCATATCCAACCAAACAGGTCAGTCAGCCAATCAAGAGAGGATATGAGCCTCTCTTCTGGGTGTGGCTGAGGGCAGTGACTGCTTTGTTGTGACATCACAAAGTTCCAGAAGTCCTTTAGACTTTAGACTCTACCTTTAGACCGTATGGACCTTTAACATCTACCTTTAGACTGTATGGACCTTTAACATCTACCTTTAGACTGTATGGACCTTTAACATCCACCTTTAGACCGTATGGACCTTTAACATCTACCTTTAGACTGTATGGACCTTTAACATCTACCTTTAGGGTAATTAACCTTTAAGTTTAAAGCTTGAGTGACTATTTCTCCTTTTAAAAAAATGAGGAATACTTCTCTGTCGTGTGAACTTGAACTGTTCTAATCTACATCGGCTCTTTTCAGATTTCGATGTTAGAGATTTATAACGACACTCTGAACGACCTTTTGACCAAAAGCCCTGGTGCTGCTCTGGACATTCGAGTCCAGGGAAAGTCAGTGTCAGTCCCAGGACTGACCCAGATCCAGGTCCGGACTGAGGCCGACATCCTCAGCGTCATGGAGACGGGTGAAAAGAACAGGAAGATCGCCTCGACCAAGATGAACATACAGAGGTTTGGTTGAATCTGAACCTTTTGAATTAAAGCTAAATTCCCTTTATTCATCACATCCTCATCTGTTGCTCTTCATCCTCCTTAGTTCTCGGTCTCACCTGGTGGTGGCGCTGGAGGTGGAGGGTTCAGACGAGGTTTCAGGACTGACGTCTCGTGGAACGCTGACCCTGTGTGATCTTGCCGGATCTGAGCGGATCTCCAAGACCGAAGCTGAGGGTCAGAGGCTGGTGGAGGCGGCGGCCATCAATAAATCACTGACGGCTCTGGGACAGGTACAGCGACACACCGAGGTCTCACCTGGTTCAGTCTCACCTGAGACAATCAGAGACTCCACTGTTGGTCTTTAAACATGCTCAGGTTTTCAGCTGGGGTCATTTTGTGGGGGTAGAAACCAAAACTAGTCCTAAATGATGCTGTCAGGTCACAGGAGGCTCTTGTTGCTCCCTCAGGTGTTCAGTGCTCTGAAGTGTAACGCCCTCCACATCCCATTCAGGAACTCCAAACTCACCCACCTCCTGCAGCCCTGCCTCAGCGGAGACGCCAAGGTAAAGGCTCACCTCATTCGGACTCTAACACCACCTGCTGAGGGTATTTGACTTTTCACAGGGGCCCTTCAACAGTGGGGTAGGAAGAGGGTAGGAGAGTTAAACCAAAGAATCCAGTTGTAATGTAGGATCGAGTGGATCTAGTTTGTCACAACTGGGGACTGTGTCAGAATCTCTCTTCTCATTCTCACCTAAGACAAATCAGGACAAATGACATTTTATAATAAAGGTCCATATTTTATATTAAAGGTTTATTTTATATGAATCTTCTTACATCTACCTTAGACTGTATGGACCTTTAACAAGTTTGTTAAATAAAATATTTTTATTAAACATGAGACTGATGTGAGCAGCTGTTACCACTGAGGTCATGACATTATCAGATGTAGTTGTGCTGTTGAAACATAAATGTTAAGCTATAAAACAAGCCACGCATCAGGTTACATAGTGACCTGCGTTTTCTCTGCAGTGCTGCGTGTTTGTGAACGTGAGTCCGGACCTGAAGGACGTGGTGGAGACACTGAGCACGCTCCAGTTCGGTTCCACCATTCGTCAGCTTTCACTCGGCAAAGCGACGCAGAACATCGTCCCGGCAAAGAACAAGAGCGCCAAGCAGACGGCCAACTGAAGCTCAGCGCTTTCAAACACAATATTTCACAAGAAGTTTGTTCACGAGTCTCAGCGTCTTCTGCTGAGGCGTCACAGCTCAGGGTGTTTGGTCTTTAATCTGCACTGCTCAGACAATTCACAATGGAGGGTTTTTATTTCAAGTAATAAAGTTTATATTGAAGAGAAACAAATGTTTAAATTCTTCTTTTATTACTTGAATGGAAATTTGTAGCGCAGCTGAGTCTGTGTCTCCGAGGGCTTTTAAAGTGCATGTTAGGGCTGCGCCGTGTGTTGTTGAACGATCAGTCTGAACGGAGGACGTCCAACCATCCGTGACCCCTCGTCCTAACTGCAGGAGCTTCTGTTCTTCAGCAGCTGGTTGAGGACGCTGCTCTGCTTCAGCGCTCTGAGGCTGGAGATGTCCTCTGCGATTACCGGGACGTCCTCGCCGTGATTTGTGTCTTCGCTTTCGTCTTCGTCGCTGTCGGACAGCGTACACAGGAGGGCGTCGTTCTCGTAGGTGGGGAAGTAATACCTGAGGAGAGATTATCATGTGTGAGCTTTTTATTGGACCATAGAAGAAATGATAAGACACCAACTTCCTGTCTGTCCTACCACAGGTGAGCGGGAACCTTTAACATTCCTGTCAGAGCCTTAAACCTTCATCCTCTCTAATGACCATCAGGGGGTGACTCCACTGGTTGTTAAAGAAGTCAGATTGTATTGAAGTCTATGGGAAAATGTCCCTACTTCTCCTTGATTTATTAGCTCAGTAAACGTTTTCCTAATGAGTTTATGGTCTCAGTCTCTAGTTTCAAGGCTTCAATACAACGTGATGTTCATTTTTTAAATGATGGTCCATTTAGAGGAAAATAGACCAGAAAGCAGGGGATGAATTAGGGGGTGTGGCTACTGTGTGATTGACAGACTGTACCACCCAATCAGGATAGAGGACAGAGTAGGTCAGCTCCACCCCTCACTCCTCCTCAGCTCCACCTTCTCCTCCAAATACAGTTTCTTCAGGTCATCACACAGTGATTACTCCAATAAATTTCATTAACTGGGTTTAGCAAGTTTACTTCTGACTAATGTTTAATTTTGGAACCGTGATTACAAACAGCTGAGAAACGAGAACCCCCTCCCCAACTTTACAGGAGATCTTGACCAACTGAATGTCTCTATGAAAATAGGACATAAAGAGAGACTCACTGTGGTTGGTCCCATGTGGTCATGTCTGGCAGCTTCATCACGTGACCTTCAGCCATGATGTGTCGCAGGACATCGGCTCTGGATTCGAACTTCTCCTGGCAGCCATAGCAGCGGCTCTGGTGGATCTGCCGCCGGATGAAGTTCACCAGTTTCACCTGCTGGTAGAACCTGAGACCTGAGAAGAGGTTTATATGATATCAGTACAGTTATCATTCAAGTTGCTGTGAAGAAGAAACAGGAGATGATGTTCTGTTGCTAGTTTCTCAGTCCTATAGAGTAAAACAAAATCTGTGCAGTGATGTGTTTAAAGGTCCATATTTTAACTTCTCCAGTCTGTTATCTAAAGTGTTAAAAACCAAATCTGAGTGTAATTTTACATCTCCTCTCTCAGGCTTCCCTCTGGAGTTCAGGTGGGCAGGGGGTGTGGCTGAGGCTGGTGACTGCTTTTTTGTGACATCACAAAAGTTCCAGAATTCCTGATGGCTGGTTTTAAGGCTTAGTCTCTGAATACAGGCTGTGAGCATTTATCTGTGACTGAGACCTTTGATACTGTCACTGTATTAATGCTTAATAATCAAAGACCACATGGAGGCCTACCTTTAGACCGTAGGGACCTTTAACATCTACCTTTAGACCGTATGGACCTTTAACATCTACCTTTAAACTGTATGGACCTTTAACATCCACCTTTAGACCGTAGGGACCTTTAACATCCACCTTTAGACCGTAGGGACCTTTAACATCCACCTTTAGACCATATGGACCTTTAACATCTACCTTTAGACTGTATGGACCTTTAACATCTACCTTTAGACTGTATGGACCTTTAACATCCACCTTTAGACCGTAGGGACCTTTAACATCCACCTTTAGACCATATGGACCTTTAACATCTACCTTTAGACTGTATGGACCTTTAACATCTACCTTTAGACTGTATGGACCTTTAACATCTACCTTTAGACTGTATGGACCTTTAACTTTCTCCGCTGCTCAGGTCTAACTTCAGGGTGATAATTGTGATGATATTGATGATGATGCAGCGTGTAGACACTACTGTTTGTTTTGTAGTGTGGTTTTACTTACTGAGTTCTGTCCTCAGCGTATGGAGATCAAAGCCATGAGCTTCCTGAAAAGACAAGATATAATAATAATTTTTTTTAAAAAGTCCATGTCTGCAAATTGTTCCCTCACTACACACAAAACTGCTGACAGGATGAAAAATTAAGAGGCAGCTGTTGTTTAGATTCTCACCACCAGTGAGATAAAGAAAACTACAGCCATGCTAGCACCACTGATGTTTACCCTGTTAACAATATTAGTTGAGCATGCTAACAATTTTTTTAACAAATCTAATTAGCAATGGGAATCTCATTTATTCCTCAGGCGTCTGATTGTAACATCAAAATGTTACCTGATGATGGTGCTAAAGGCAGTATGAGGGGTTGTTACAGTTCATCCTGAGGGGAGCATGAACCACATTTCATTTTTTCATTCTTGAGATATTTGAGTTCTGGACCAAAACACCAACATGGATAAAAAAAAAAAACAGTTACCCAAGTCCAGATGGTTTATATCAGGCTGAGGTCTGCAATGATGGAACCTGAAGTTTTTCTGTAAGCTCAAAGTTTGTTCACCTCTAGAATGAATGCTACATGCTAACATGGTAATATTACACTTAGCATCGCGTCATCTTTTTCTCAGTAGTCTCTGCTTATTATTCGTTAATTCTAATGTCTGTCTGTTTCCTTAACAAATCAATATCAGAGCATTTTATCAGATAATCGCTGAAGAAATAATAAGATGCACCTTCATGTGTGTGTAGATCTGATCCATTGTCTCTGACTGATGATCACAGAACAAACACACAGCAGATACTGGATGAGCCTGCCAGTCCGACCAATCACTGTGGACGACACAGAGACAGAGTCTCACGACATGTGACGTCTGCAGGAGAAGTCAATCTACCTGAGATGTGTCAGGAATAAAACTGACTCTTTAACATGCATGAAGCTGAAGCAGGCAGTTGAAAACTGATGGCTTCTGACCCGCGTGGCTCCTGCTGGAGATACTCACTCATCCTCATCGTCCACCAGCTCACGGTCGTCTTCACTCTGCACCTCCTCCCAGGTCTTCCCCAGCTCCTGCAGGAGGATCAGACCACCAGAAGATCCCACACGCAAATTTAATATATCTACATATACAATAACTATCCATATATACATATATCTAGAATATTTTATCTTCTAGAGAATATTCAAAGGACAGTTACATATGCTATTAAACCAGTGTCTTAGAATTTTATTTTTTATTTTTTTAACCAGGTAGTTGATGACGTAGAATCTGTCGTATTCTCGGTTGTTAGCGTTGATGCGGCGGTGAGCTTTCTTCCTCATATGATCCTTCAGCGTGGTTTTATCTCGAAACGTCTTCTCACAGTACAGACACTGCAGACTGACAACAGGAAAAACAAAAAAGACCTGATTAAATCTATCCTGAACTAAAACCACTGACTTCAATGAGACTGGGACCATTACACCAGCTTCACTTCACATAAACTCAACATTAGAGCAGGGTTTAAGTCCTGATCCAAGTTTCTTCATCAGGAAGTCAGAGATGAGCTTCAGACACAGCTTTCCATTTCTTTTTTACTTTTTATGTGGGAAACAACTAAATATTCAACTTTAATCAGCAGAAAATGTATCTGCAGCTGTTTTGACATTTTTTTGTCACATTCCAGCTTCTCTGATTGGATCCTTTCCTTTGTTGTTCATGATATGAAACAAGACCTTATCACCTTGAGTTGTAAGAAATTATTTCTGATGTTTAATCAATGGTTGACTCAGTTGTGTACTTTGGAGTTGTATTTGACATGAGTTACTGCTGTGATCGCGGTGGCTGTTCTTACTTGTCCAGTTTGTTCTGCAGAGCGTCCAGGAACTCGTTGCAGTAAACGATGTTGTCGGGCAGACCGATGCTGAAGGAGTGTTCTCTGGCCATGTGGTTGAGCAGAGACGACCTGATCACATGATGGTGGGAGAGTTTTGTCATAAACTGAAAAATGTTTTTAAAGATTTACACCAATCAGCCATAACATTATGACCAATGACGAAGTGAAGTGAATCACATTGATTATCTGGTTACCATGGCACCTGTCAGTGGTGGATATATCAGGCAGCAGCTGAACATTTAGTCCTGAAAGTTGATGCATTGAAGCAGGAAAAATGGTCAAGTTCTTTGAAAACGACCAAACATGGAGGCTCCACCTCACAACTTCAGGACTTAAAGGATCTGCTGCTCACGTCTGGGTCCAGATACCACAGCTCAGCTTCAGAGGTCTAGAGGAGTCCAGGCCTCCAGGACCAGGGCTGATTAAAGGGACCTACACAATATGAGGCAGGTGGTCATAATGTTATGGCTGACTGGTGTTTGTCTCCACCTTCAAAAGATGGGCTTGGAGCTGAGACACAGAAACACTGTGGAAAAAATACTGTGAAATGACGACGCCTCCCTCCCCCCTCACATCTAACAGGTTTTACAGTTTTCTTACTGTTGGTGTACCTCCCTATGTTTAGTGGAGGGTGAAACACATGTCACAGGTGGAGTACCTGTTTCCAGTGAACTCCTCGCTGCAGAACATGCACAGACGCTGGAAGCTGTTGTCGTCTCGCTCCTTCTGCTGCTGCTCCAGCACCTCTTCCTGTAGGAGACCGGAGCGGTTAGAGAAACACCCCAGAGGAAGAGCAACACCTTCTCTTGTCATACTGTTTGAGGGGTATGAGCTCCAGGTCCTCACCAGTCGTTTCTGCTGCAGCTTCTCTCGGAGGATTCTGTCCTCAGGAAGGACGTCACACAGCAGGAAGTAGTCCTCTTGTTTCTCTGTAACAACAAATGGTTACAGGAGACCTCTGAAGACAAGATGTCAACGATTTCCAGTAAGAATTTCAATAATGTTGAGGTTTGATGATGGTCAAACAGTCTCTCTGTTACTGTGACAGGTCTCAACTTTAACCCTGTTACGCCCACAAAAAGTATTTCTAAAAATCTTATTATCTTTAAAGCGTTATTGCTCCATGGTGGTTTGAGCTGAGACATGTTGGCATTTGGAGCATTAGAGGCTTTGGAGCTGATTTTCCACTCACCAACTGGGCCAGTGGAGTTTGTTTTGATCACACTGCAGAAATCTGTGACAGGCTGCTCCAGGAATCTGCCTTTCCAGTACAACAGGTACCTGACGGAGGAAAAGGTACAAACATGAGAACAGCTGGTCTCTATCAACAGACATTTGAGAGGAAACACTTCAATAAAGTAAAATAAAATCTTAGATTATGGGCAGTTCTGGAACATAATATTCACAATATTGATAATATACAGAGACACAGGATCTCAGGATTCGTCTTCCATCCATAGACATAGAAAATATACCTGTAGTCATGTTTGGTAGAACTGGACAAATCAATTCATCAAGGATGAATAAGTAAGTGAATATTAAAATTTGAGTCAGGGAAATTAACTGTGTTCAGTGTTATGCTTCATATTCAACAAAATCTTCACATATATAAAACAAAAACTTGTATTTTCTCAGTTTTTATAAACTTGTCATGATAATATTTAAATGATAGATATTAATTTTCTGTCCCATCAATTTGGTCACAAGGAGAATAAGCTTCATATTGCTGCTTAATGAGGAAATTAGCAGCTACAGTGTTAAAGGTCCATGTAGTCTAAAGGTAGATGTTAAAGGTCCATACAGTCTAAAGGTAGATGTTAAAGGTCCATACAGTCTAAAGGTAGATGTTAAAGGTCCATATAGTCTAAAGGTAGATGTTAAAGGTCCATACAGTCTAAAGGTAGACCTCCATGTGGTCTTTGATTATAAAGCAGGCCTAGGTTCTATATTAATACAGTGAAAGTATCAACGAAGCAGTCACCACCTTCAGCCCCCAAGCCCCGCCCACCTGGACCCATTACGCACTGATATGGTTTTTGGTTCATAAAACCACAAATATATCTTCTTATGGATATAAACACTAGAAAATTTTAAATACAGACCTTTAACATAAAACGTGGACCATTAAAATAAAACATGGGCCCTTCAGGAGCTGTAAAGACGAGGATCTTGCTCAAGCTTCAGAAATGAATGAGTGTGTTTTGTTTGAGCAGCTGCAGACAGAGAGCAGGGTTCATACTTTGGGAGGTCTGCGATCAGCTTGACCTCTGCGATGACCATCTTGTGTTCCAGCAGCAGGTGTTTGAGCAGGACGTCTTTCTGCAGCAGGGGGACGGACTCTGAGCAGAACAGGCACACCAGCAGCTCTGAACTGGGACGCTGCAGACTGGGAGCACTGGGGCCCTCGGCCGGCTGCTCCGGAAAACACAGCGGCTCCAGTATACTGTCCTGACCTGAGAGAGGCAGATGGCTCCAGGTTATCGAACACGACTCCATCCCAGTGCTCTCATCA
Organism: Rachycentron canadum; assembly: GCA_038496675.1. Classification (NCBI taxonomy): domain Eukaryota; kingdom Metazoa; phylum Chordata; class Actinopteri; order Carangiformes; family Rachycentridae; genus Rachycentron; species Rachycentron canadum. The sequence goes on from CM076652.1 coordinate 1,577,598, forward strand.
ATAAATGTGACTAATTACAGTTCCTTTGTGAGGGACCATACACATCTATGGAATTCATTTCATCTCAGGTGACATTTGCTTGTTTTGAAGTATCAACAAATTGTTATCTCTAAAAAAATGTATATGTTTCACAGTGTTGTCTTGAACTGTCGAGGTGTAACGTGGCACCGAGAGCAGAAAACACATTTTCTTAAACGACAAGAGATGTTTTGATAAACAAACTACAAACCCTGGAACCACAGGTTCTAATTAAAAACTTCAGTGTTGTGGTTTGACTTTAGCCGCCATGACACGGCCCCTAATGACTGGACAATAAAGGTTTGAGGTTTTGAATAACGACGGTTAACGTTGGACAGATGAGTCCCGGATGTTTCCTACGTTAAATAAAGGACACGTCGGTTAAAACAGGTGAGTACTGATTTTCCTGTGTTAATTACGTGAATTAATGAGCAGCCGGTGGTTTGACGTTTAACACGTCACAGAGACAACATGCTAGCAGCTGCTTTTAGCCTGCTAGGCGGCTAACTGCTAGCTGGTTAGCTTCACCGGGAGGTGAGGGGCTGTTTCCGGTCCAGTGTATCAGTGACATTTTAGCAGCAGGTAAAAAAAAATCAGCCGGTCAGGAGACAAAACGGCTCCATTAAATCCAATAACACCTTTAAAACTTTGACGTACCATCTTTACTCCCGTCGCTGGCGGCCATTTTAGCTGTCACGTGGCCAAAACAGCGTGAAGGGACCAATCAGAAGACAGAGTTCGTTCGCTGCCTTCACTGTCTCCTCGTAAACGTAATAAGCGCAATGTTGCATTCACGTATTTGAAACCAATGCTTTAAAACTATATTTTAAAGGCCTTGGCTTAAAGGGGACGATGTGTTTGTCTGTAGCCTGAAAAACATCGTTAAAACTTCCTATTGCTACCATACAAATTGATTAAATATTGATTTGTGAATGAGTTCCTCTTATGAAACAATACTGATCATACATGAAGAGTTTTAGCAGAACAATTGAATGAGCTCTGAGTAACAATAAAATCTAATTAGTTAGGGAAAATCCTTAGCCTGTATTGTCATAATAATAATAAATATCACCTCCAGATGCTCACATGATGACTGACCTACTGAACTTCAGAACCACTGTAGGTCATTTCAGCACAGGGAAATTTCCCCATAGATTTACATTTGTATGACCTCATTAACTCTCCTGTATTATTGGCTGGAATTGTGAAAACATGAAGGGGCCACTGGGAAATCTGAGCTAATGTGATTAAACACAGCCTTATTTAAGAACATCCACAATGTCAGCATCAACTAAAATAAAGAGCCCATTGGTACTGATGCAGGACCAACTTGATTGATGATATATTTAAATTCTGAAAATACTTCCAGTTATTTGGGGCTGGGGGTTCTGGGTATTTGCCCACTTTCTACAGTAAGTGATCCAGTCTTCTCTGCGTCAGTGCATGTCTTCCAGGAAAAGACCAGTAGGTGGCGTAGACAGCTCAGTCTCACCCTCCTGCAGTCAGCAGGACTCATTTCTTCTGCACTTGTTTGCTCTTTGTCTCAAAAAATGTCAGAAAATATGGTACTGCAATAAGATAATATCATCAATAACATCATTATATTAGGGTAATTATAATTATTACTCCAATTAATGCTGATTAAATACAGTTTATGTTAATGCTGCTTCAAAAGCTACTATAATAATATAATGATAATAATAATACTGCATTTGTGAGGCCCCGCTGAGCCTTTCTAAGAGGTCAAGGATGGACTGGATGGATGAGAAGTCCACAGTTGTCTCCAGTAGCTCGGCTCCATCCAGCACCTCTGTCTGTTGGAGAAGTGCTTGTACCCAACAGCGTCCTCCGTGGTCCGCTGCTCTTTTGAGGTGCTGCACCAGTGCGTCCTTAGCTGGAGCTGATGTGATCACAGGGAAGAATCGTGAGGGAATGATCCCCTCTGGGTCACTGATGTGAGAGTGGGATAGCTGGGATGCCAGTGACGTGGTAACAGAGGCCTTCATGGCTCTGTCAGAGAGCTCACCTGATACCACGAAGGGAAACACTCCACAGGAGGAAGTTTCCGCCGAGGAACGCTTCATAAATCAATAAACTGTCTGTCTGGTTCGTCTTGAAGGAGAGTAACTAAGTAGTATATTTAAAGTATTTGGACTTGAATACTTCCGTTTTATATTTCGTTATACTTCTATTCTATTCAAATATTTTACCCCACAACATTTATAACACTGACAGCATTGTTATTTCTCTGAATATTTAATGTTTTAAACTATAAACGTTCAAATGAGCTCTAGCTCCACAGGCTACAACAGTAAATAATAAGTAATAAAAATGATGATGATGATGATGATGAGTATTTTTATGGACCTTTTTTTTCTTGATTCAGATCTTTTCCTTATGATGGAGCAAATTTAGATTCTACTTCTGTTGATTAAATAAAAGGTCTGAATTCATGAATTTGAAGAAAAATAAATCATTATTATGAACCAAATAAGCAGAGATAAAGAGTCATCTGAACGCCACTAAACATGGTTTCTTCTGGTTTGAGATGAAGTTAGAGCCCCAATGGCTCACCTGGTGCATCCACACCACACAGGCTTTGTCAGTGGTGATACATGAGGCAGCAGCTCAACATTTAGTCATTTGATGTGTGGAAGCAGGAAAAATGGTCAAGTGTGATGCTGTGGTCAATGTCCTGCTGGGAAACCTTGGGTCCATTCATGTGGATGTTCCTTTGACTCGTCCCACCTCCCTAAACATGGTTCAGACCAAGTCCCCCCCTTCATGGAAACAGTCTTCCATAATGGCAGTGGCCTCTTTCAGCAGGATAATGCTCCCTGTCACTGCAACAATGGTTCAGGAGCTTTGAGGAACAACAACCAGTTCAAGGTGTTGACTTGGCTCCAAATCCCCCAGATCTCAGTCCAGTCCAGCATCTGTGGGATGAGCTGGACCAACAAGTCTGATCCATGGAGGCTCCACCTCACAATTTCAGGACTTAAAGGATCTGCTGCTAAGGTCTGGGTCCAGATACCACAGCTCAGCTTCAGAGGTCTAGAGGAGTCCAGGCCTCCAGGGTCAGGACTGATTAAAGGGACCTACACCATATGAGGCAGGTGGTCATAATGTTATGGCTGATTGATATTTAACTATAACATTAACACTGACTCCAGGAATAGTAATAAATGAGGAATTTATAAAAAGACACATGAAGAAAAATGATAATAATTAAAGAAAGACTGTTATGTGTTTATCAAGCTTGTACATTTATCACTCTGCTGATTAAACTGACAGGAAAACCATGAAATCCACTGAAGCCGTTCCTTCTAACCCACCCACCCCCAGTCTCCTGTCTCTCTCTCCCTCTCCCTGTGGAGGCAGTGCTCCCTCTGCCTCCCTGCGGTTGTTCGTTCGGCTCCAGCAGCCTGCTCAGGTGTGTTCAGGTGCTGCATTATTCACACGGAGCTCAGCGGCTCTAATTAAACCCCGGAGAGAGGTGAGGGAAGGCAGCCAGAGACACACGCAGCCAAGAAATGATGTGGATTTCTGATTTAGACCACAACTCCCACATGAGCCACATCAATTTCCACCTCAGAACAGGCACAGAAATGTATGTTGTTTTTTTAAGGCTCACTGTAACTCCAACATCATCCCACATGAACACACGGTGGTACACAGCCTTCTGCACATGCTCTCCAAGTCAAACAGCTGCATGTTTGGGAATCTTGGGAAAGACCAAGATGTTCTGTTGACTTTTATTTCCCATGATGCAAATTGACCTATAACACTATCAGACTCATAATCAATATCTTTTCTCTAAAAACCATCAGAACTGATGCAACAGAACCAGAGATGTTGTTTTTATTCCACTCATTATTTTTCTTCCTTGTCAAAACCTGCCTACATTACCCATGATACAACTGAACCAGAGACAGTTCAATTTGGAGATATTAGTGTGTTATGCTAGTAGCAGCTAATGGCAAAGAGGGTCTGCAGATGTCAGCTCTCCTCAGTTCAACTTCACACCCCCAGATCTATTTACTTTTCTAACTTGTAGCTAATCTTTGTGTATGTCACGAAACAACATGTGGTTTATGGTGGTTTCACTGTAAAAGTTGATTTCCTGTTTGCTGTGTCCTTCAGCTCCCATGAAGTAAGCGTAATGAAAAACACTGGACTATGTTGTATCCAGCACAGACACAAGGATTGATTTGTCTCTACTGGAGCATCATATTCTCTGCATTAAACAGGTTATTTTTCCACAGAACGAGGACTATGGATTTAATGCACTGCAGTCTCTTTATATGTGGAAGGTGCCTTTATTTTAAAAAGGATTTTTTTAGTGGTGATCAGGAAGATCAGAGAGTTCAAAAACACAGTTTAACATCAAAATCATACTGAAAACATCTGAATGTGAACATTTTGTCTATATCTTACAAATTAAAAGTCCTGCTAAGACCAAAAACCTAATCTCCATTAGCATCAAAATCATTTTAATTATTTAGAATAATATTTTATTGTCATTAATTGTTAATTATACATGCTACATGATTCAGTTTTTAACCAAGTTAAAGAATAGTTTAAGGCAACTAATATCTCAATGTACATATGTATATTTGTTTTATTAAGATTAATGATTCATTATTCATTGTATATCTTTTCACTCCACATCCCAGAAGGAAATGTTTAAATGCTGTCTTTTGTTTGTCTCACAGAAATAAATTGGCTCTTATTTGGAAATGACTGACATCTGACCTTAGGAGAAATAATGAGAATAAATCAGTTTGAGGGCAGAAGGAGAAACACATGAAAACCTGATCAAAATCATAATTTGAGGTGTTGTGCGGGCTCATTTATAATCCAATCAAGGTTCTCTTAGGATCTTACTGTTCCTTTTAGAGCTGATTATTAAGATCAGAGCGGTGAGAAAAGAAAGAAAGAAAGAAAAAAAAGAATTTAAGTTTAAATTAAATTAAATTGGACTGAGATGAGATAAAGAAATATGAAAAGTGGTCAGAGTCTTATACATTAATCTTTTATAATAATGTTAAATTGAGCTCAATTATGTCCAGGAGAAATAGGCCAGCTCTTATTTTGAATTTTCCTTTTTCACATGCTTCCTGTTGCTGTCAACTCAGTGTCTGATTTGTTGTCAAAGCCCAGTTTGGTCTGTGTTTGTTGTATTTATATCCTGTCCCCCTTCAATGTCTCTGTACTGTACTTTGCACTGATGCTGCTGCAGTTTCCTCCATTAAGCTTTCAAATAATCAGGTCTACTGACAGCTCACCTCCCAGGAAACTACAGGCACACTGCTGATTCTCCAGCTTTTTAAAACCACCTCCTCCGCCCGACTGCTGCTCTCCACTCAGGTCCAACCTGGAAGCTGCCGGCGACGAATTGTTGCATAGCAACTGTCTGCTGAGCACATACAGCGTTCCTCCTGTTTACAGCCGGGAACCTCAAAAGATGTCATTATGTGGGCAGAGTCGCCCACATGGGTCAATGTCAGCCAGTAGCCAAGAGGGCTCCTACTCCTCTGCTCTCTGGTTGTCCACCTCCTGTACAGTGGCGTGACGGTGTGGACGCACACACAGGTTTGTCCATCTTTGTGGGGACCCTCACTGACATAATCTGTTCCCTGCAGCCACTGACCTCAGTCTTTTGAAGGTGCGACCAGTTAAAATGTCCTCCCAAGGTCTAAAGGTCAACATGGTCCTCACATAGATAGCTGTACCTGAACACACACACACACAATGTAGATGAGACGTGTGGACAATAAATAACAACAATAATGATAAAAACTGAAAGACACGCAAAACAACTGCAATCAGACACACAGTGACCACAATAACACACAAAACAAATACATCACAAATACAGAAAACGACCACAAGAACCAAAACAAAAAAGGAAATATTTTGTAGTTCCTAGTCTAATCTTCTTCTTACTATTATTATAGTGTGTGCGTTCGATGGTTCAACTAGTTTCTTTATTGACTGTGTTTTTCTTGTGCACCACAGCTTGTTCTGGTGATATAAATCTCTTTGTATCTGTACTCTGAAAGGTACCAGACACATTTTAATGGTATTACATCCTGAACATTGGGCTTTTAACCAAAATGAGGCCTGTAACTGGCCCTCATCAGTAAAACTGTGTAACCTCTAATCTGTGGATCCTCAGCAAACACTGGAAACGCTGGTGTGAGGCCTGCGGGCTGCTGGGCTGATAATGGTTTCTACATTCCACTTTTAATTAAGCCCTGAAGGAGAGACCAGACTCCTTATCATGAAAGAGAAACGCCTGCTTTAAAACTGGGAATGGTACGAGTTCCCATTTGAAACTGCTCTCTTCTCTCAGGCAGGAAGTGTTTGTACTGTTGCTGTATTTGATCTGAACTGCAGCCTTCAGTGGAGACAGTTCATCCGTCCATCAGCTTCCATCTGACACAACTTTTCTCCTCTTTTAATGGAGAATAATCAGTTCTCCTCCAGAGACACTTTGTGTTATCCTGCTGAATAATAAACTCTTCCCTTTAATAAAACAAGCTCCACAGAGAGCTCTGGGCAGGAACTGAGTCATGGGTTGGTTTATACCAGTGTCATATTTTTCTATTTGACTTTTTTCTCCACTGTTTCTGTTCCACAGATTTAGTTTATAAATGAGCCACCCTTCTCCATGCATGAGTCCATGCTCCATCCTGGGCCCCCCATCAAAAAATCTCTAGACATGCCCCTGCTAATGTGCACGTTTTTGGACTTTGGGAGGAACCTGGAGAACCTGGAGGAGAACCTGGAGGAGAACCTGGAGGGAGCTGGTTTTATTCTCTTCTCTTGTGCCTTAGTGTTGATTTTACATTAATGTGTGAGTGTGTTTGCTTCATGCTCAGGTCTCTCAGCTGATTGGTGGTTTCAACAACTTCAGCTTCAACGACTTCCCCAAACTTAAAGGTCCTGTATTTTACACTCCTCCAGGGTTTTATCTGAAGTGTTGAGAAGTTTGATAAGACATAAGAAGATATATTTGTGCTTTTAAAAAACAAGAATCCTCTCAGTGTAGATTTAAACCTCTTCTCTCTGGTGGGCAGGATCTTGGGGCGTGGCTGAGGGCTTTGTTATGACATCACAATGTTCCAACAATCCTGCTGGCTCATTTTAGGGCTCAGGTAACAAGGTGATCAGGGCAATAAAGCACAGTGACAACACAGTACAGTATTGAAAATGAAAGAAATACACATTAATTCATTCATTCATTCATTTAGTCAGAAACAGTGTCATCTCTCTGTGCAGTAAATGTGAACTGATTCCCTCCCTCACAGATTCACAGCTGTCCTGATGTCTGATGGGCTTCAGACACAGTGTCTGAAGTCTGTCCTGTAGCTGAGAGATCACACATCCAGTCCCCACAGTGCTCTGTACCACAGGAGTCCATTTGCAGCTTTGTGTCCTTGAACATCTCTGTAAATAACTGCAGCTATAGATAACTTAAATGTGAATGTGAAGACTTTAGTGTGAAAGAGGAAGATATGTATTTTAGAGTGTCCTTGAGCTTTGAAAAAAAGATTCATCAAGGGACTATTTTCAGTGGTTTTCCTTCACTGGGAGTTTCTCTCCACATTGGCCACATTAGTGGTGATCAATTTCTAATCTATGATGTTTTTTGTAAAAGTCAGTGGGGATGTAAAACATATGCATCATTTTGGCTCTGGTTTGTACATATATACATAGATGAATACACAATGTGTGTATGTGCATGTGCAATAAACACACATGTATGATTTATAATAATAGTAGTTGATGATATAATAAGAACATAACATATATATAACAATAATGATAGATAGATAGATAGATAGATGGATAGATGGATAGATAGATAGATGGATAGATAGATAGATAGATAGATAGATAGATAGATAGATAGATAGATAGATAGATAGATAGATAGATTTGCATAACGGGGAACATTAAGTTGTCAAGCAGTTTAGGTAAAAAGACAAAGACAACAAATCACTTCAACAACAATAACAATAGAATAATCATAATAACAACAGCAATAATAAACAGAATTAAATCTATTATTATTATTATTGTTATTATTATTAAGACCAGAGTCCCGCTCACACTGAGACAACCCGGAAGCCTTTAAGACCCGGGAGGCGGCACGTGACGTAGGACAACAACAGGAAGTCGGAGCTCACGTTGCCGGTAGGTGTGTTAGCCTCCGTAGCTGTAACCTCGCTCTCATCGGTAAAGTTGTGGTTTTTAACGGCAGCCCCGGGACTTCCGGGTCCTCTCCGGTGTGTCTCACTCAGCCGTTGTTACCGGAGCCTCGTGCCTCCCGCCGTTAGCCGCAGGGGCTAACAGTTAGCATACAGGTCAAACGGGCAGCTGGACCAGAGACTGTCTGAGGAGACCAGGTCTTAGAGTCCGGTGTTGAACTCCTGAGCTTCACACAGCAGGATGATTGACTGATAAACTCAGTGTTTAGAATCACGTCTGAGACTCATCTTCTCCATCAGACAGTGATGGTGAAGACAGTTTGTGTTGTGACTGTGTGGAGACCTTGTGTCTGCCTCTTGTTCTGTGTCTCACTCCCTAACTTCATTTATTCTCTTACACCATTAATCCCCTTTGGCTGTGGCAAAGTTTATTTATTTTCTGATGCTTCATAGAAAATACAATGAATCGATTCATCAGGAAAAGAATCAAATTATAAAAGAAGATAAAAAGAACATTGTACTTTTTACTCTACAGTTATAATGAAGAAGATCTGAAGTGATTTGAATGAAGAGATTTAGTTAAGGAACGAGAAAGATGAACAATGTTAAGGTTGAACCAGTGGTTTTCAGCCTTTTGTAGCTTGTGATCTTTAATAAAATCAGGATGTAGCTGGGACCCTCTCATGTTTTAGCTCTATGATCCATTATCACCGATTTGTGGAGCAGATTTTTTTTGTTAATTTCTCGTTCGCTCTCCCATGACTCAAATGACGACCCTTCAGATTTAGCTGGTGATGCTTTGTAGGCCCCCGACCCATAGGTAGGACACCACCGGTGTAAACCAGCTGACTGTGTATGATGTAGCTCCATGATAACACATCTGAACATGTCAGAGATCAGTCACAGGACTGAAGCGCCTTTACTGTGATACTCTTCAGAGCATTTTGAGCTTCTGTCGAGACTTTTACTTGTAATTAGAGAACAACAGAGAGATTATTTTGTCAGATATCTAAAGATAGAGAAATGATTTGATTTGATTTGATTTTGCAGATCCTGTGATTTGGATATTGTATTCGATTCCAATTATATTTCCATTCATTTTCCAGCTCTACTTGTAATGTAAGACTGAATTAACCATCAGGGCAACTGGGCAGGTACCCAGGGGCCCAAGTCCGTTAGAGGCCCCAGGGCAGTGAGGACACAAGCAACAAATCTAGTTCAGATCTGAGTCTCTTTATGTGAACCTGTCCTTTGATGCTAAAGTAGCAAGTGATGACAATTCTTCACCAGGCGTCGGAGAAGCTAATGTCATGGACAGCTCAGCTGAATTTGGGACTTTTGAGGGTCATTTTTACTAATTTCTGACAAAACAATCACAAAAATAATTAAAAGATAATCCATGATAAGTTCAGTCGTAACTGCAGCTTCCATTTGTGCAGAATATGGGAGCAGCCTTTTTCTTGTTGCAGTGATAAGGATTTGATTTGCCGTCGTAGATTTCTTTTCATATAACACATGGGACTGCAACATAATCCCTCCACAGTGGATAATGTTATGCTGTCATGTTGCTGAAAGGCTGTTTGAGCAACAGACTTGATTAAATGTGAGATATTACAGATGCAATCATCAGAGCTGCTGTTCTCCCTCCTCAGGAGCCTCAAATTGTTTCTTTGTTGTGGACTCAAATTACTTTCTGTCACACAACCATGGAAAGCAAACAGAAGTACGTGATGAGAAGAAAAGTGAACGAAAACCACCAGTAAAGTCTTGAGATACCGGAGGGGACACCGTAGTAACTTCAAGACACTTTAAACGTGGCACAAGTCTGAATTTAATGCCACCAGTTTAACAGAAAAACAAGGTGGAACATACAGAGGGAGCAACGAGATGCATCTGATTAAAGTCATCGTATATGGATATAGAATAAGTTTTAACTCTTTGAAGACCAGTCTCTAAAATAAAACTCACGCACTGACTCCCAAACATCCAACAAACCAAAACCAACAGGGCTGCTCCTTCGTGTTGTGGTGAGATTGTATGTAAACTATCGTGATTACTCTTTTGACAAAACAGGAAATGAGAGATCAGAAAACCAAAGCAACAAAAAGTGCGGGAATCAAAACAGGGTCTTAAAATAACAAGACCTGTGCCTTTTCCACCCAGCTCTCCATCCACTGCTTTTCATTACACTCACACATCCAAACACTGTCCAGATGTCATTGAACGCACCACGAGTCTTAGTCATGTTGACGACATTATAATAAAACTCTTCCTGTGAAGATTTTAATGTTTAAGACTGTTACAAAGGGCAAACCAGTGTAGAAACAAGTAAAAACCTCGTCATAATCAGACCAGATCTTTCCCAATTTATATTTTTATTCATGCATGAACTAAACAATATCCAGCAAAGTGCTTCAGATGCAGCATGTGAGGAAACAGGAATTGAACTTGGAGTCCCAACTTAACGTTTCATCACTCTGCGACTTTAGAACTGTCTTAAAACAAGATGAAGAAAGTGATGAGAGTGAAGAATGAGGAAGTCGCTCTCTTTTCAACAGCAAAAGTTTCAAACTGTCACAAATTCAAGCTTCGAGAACAAAAAAGCTTCAACTCAGCAGGGTCAGATTTGTTTCATACACCATGGGACCTTTAAAACCACCAACATTAAGTTTTAAACTCTGGTTAAATTTGATTTGTTTTGACACAGACATAATCAACTGTAGTATTTCTAAATATATCCCTGTTGTCAGTTGTGGAAAGTAACTAAGTACAGTGTTGAGGCACATTTCCATTTTATGTTACTTTCCATTTCTACTGCAGGAAATATTTCACTTTTTGTCTGAGCTGTTGTTACGTTGCAGATTCAGATAAACACCAATCAACAATAATTAATAATCAATTCTGAGGTTTTCGCAGTCGACTGGACTCTCTGCCAGTTCACCACAACACGACTGAAGCAGCCTGATGGTTCTGAGACATTTTATTTTAATGTCTCGAGTCATTTTATTTTTGGTCGTGGATAATTCATAATTAATTTAGAAATGAAAGAATCGTAATAATCAACAACATAAACTAAAGTTGTGTCTTTCTCACTCACTAAGTTACGTATCAGTGTGTGTGGTGTCCTCAGTGACACAACTTGTGATGTTGTGTTGTAACGGGCTTAGACTTGGCTGTAATGTGTTACCTGGTGGTGGAGCGTCCTGCTGTTCTCTGAGGTTTGGCTGATAAATAACCTCGGCAGGGAGGAGGCAGCAGGAAGACAAAGTTGTTAACATCTTGAAGGGGGAAAAAAAAAACTGCCACATTTCTATCAAACATATCAAACTCAGCGTAACATCCCATTCGCTGCTTCCCTCTTAGATTTATTTTTTAGTGCAATCACTTGTGATTTCACTGTCGTGTCCATTGACAAGTTTGTTCTGACAACCAATATTTTCTCAGTGAGAACACCCTGACCCGGCCTCATGGCAGGGGGATGTTCAGAGGTGGCCCAGTCTGGTTATTTCCGTTTGATTTCTATGCTGTCAAGTAGCTTTAAGCTTGTATTTGTGTCCCCGAGTGGCTGTCTGAGCTAATGACGGCACCACTGGAGGCACAAACTGCCCATTAGGCTCCTAGGTGAGTGGAGGCAGGGATTTTTGTAATGCTCTCCCTGCTGCCATGGTCTAAAAAGTCACGTCTGATGTTCTGCATGACAGACAAATCCCATTTATGTCCCGGGCAGTGGGCTTGGATTCTTCCAGCATACAGTCAACACTGACACCCGTCCAGTAATCACCTTAGTTTTGGCTGAGCGAGCACGGTCATGGCCGGCATCACGCGGCGAGGCTCGGCGGCCTGGAGATGAATAAATATTCGGTGATAAGGTTAAAGAGATTATCCAGCAAATGACTTATTTTATATTAGTGCCTCGTTCAAAGTCAGACCAGATGCAACGCTCGCCAAGGCGCCTCATTAGTGGGCACGACGTGACCATGGTGATGTCAGCTGATCGTAAGACTTCCAGAGCACAAAATCTAAACATCTACGCGCTACGTTACCGTGAAAGCGGCTCTGGACGTTCGTGGTCTCTCGAAGATAATTCCTGATGTTTTCAGTGACTGGCCCACAGGCACCAGGACGAATTTCACCTTGTTCACCACCAACAGCACCGTCATGGCTGACATGTTGGGTTGTGGCTACAGGCGCTCACCGCTGCTCACAGCTGTAGCAGACGTTAGAGGAGTTAAAGTAAAAAGATGAAGGCACATTTTGTTCAACTGAGTACATTTAAAGTAAATGCAGCAAATGAATGTCATGAAGTGCAACAATATACAATATAATTCATATATAATCATATAATACATAACTATATGACTGTATTTTATGTTGATCGTGTATATATTATTTGCCAAAGTACGATGTAAATCAATCCTATTGGGCTCCCACTAAATCAGTTGTATGTGAAACTACACAAATTCAAACCACGACAGCAGCTTCAGTCCGACTTAATACGACTTAGAATAATTCTAATAATCTTCAGAAGAGCAGCTTGATGCTCAAAGAGAAGTTGGACCTGAAAATAAGAATAAGCACAGACAGTCTACACCAAGTCCAACGACTTTCACCATAGAACATGAACTTTATGAGCCCGTTGATGCTCCCCACAGGATGAACCGTCTTATAAAGTTATCAGCTGTTGTTGGGAAAAGGCAGAAACGCTACAGTTTTTGTGGCAGCTACTAAATTATAAAACATTAATGAAACCTGTAGCTACAAGCTGAAAAGGATCTGAGCAGCAGAAGATCTGAGATATTGATACCTGATTAATATTGACATGACACAGAGAGAAGAGCTGGAACTTTAACATCCTACTGGATGGACAGGCTGATGAAGCTCAGTGAGCTCCAGACATTGATTTGATTGTCCTGTATTTGCTGATTATTTCTCTACAGAGACGTCTCCACTGTGTTTAACTAGGAAGCCACAGTTCACTGGATCCAAAACCTTTGGCACCACAGTCTTTACATATTTGGCTCTCTTCTCCGTTACATCCTAAACTTCAGCCTCCAGGGGGACGTCATCGCTTCAGTTTCTTTTTATATGGCGGCCTTCCCGTGTACCATTTCCTCCAAGTGCCGCGTGTCTGAGCCCAACCAGCGAGCCGTCAGATCTCCATCTGCAGGCGCCATAATGAAGCACTGATCAGGAAAAATCAATCTTCTGCCAGCGCCGGGGCTTTTAATGGAAAAAGAAACATCTCTCTCATTGATAATGGGATTCTGTAATTAGAGCTTCAGTGGTGCAGCGGGCACAGAAACACAAAGAGGACGGAGCTGGTTTGTCTTTCTGGAGGACGCTGACGTTGGCTGTGATGCTGAGCTGCTGACTTTAGTTTGGATAAACGCTCTGCAGAAACAGCTGATCCCTGGTCTGTGTCCTGCTGGTAATTGTGGGTAATCTGCTGGAAAAGTCCCACTTATACGTAGAGTTTCATTGGCCTTTGTGTGTTTATCAGAGGAGGTGGAGGTGAACTTTAGGTTTCAGTCGGACTGTGACATTTACTGAACGTCCTGCAGCTCCGACCTCTGAACACGAAGCAGCTTCTCGTCTGTTCACGACCTTAAAGGACGAGTCCACCGTCAGACCACTTCCTGCTCATCCATGTTCCAGTTTTTGTCGCGTGTGGAGATGTTTGTCTTTTGTCCTTTTTGTACAACTATGGAAGCCTGACTATGCCAATAAAAAGAAAATAAATAAGTTAGAAACAGTAATAATAAAAATAATACATTTCCTCTTGTTCTCTGAGCTACTATCCCCTATTACAGTGAACAGAGTCTTTACTGAGTCTCAGATATAATGAGCTGAGGTTGAACTGAGTCTGAATCTGAGGAGACCTGGGGACATTTTTAAAAAGTTGAAAAGACTTACTGCAGCTCTAGGAAGGTTAACATATGCTCTCTACATAAGGCTGATATTATTCTACCTGAGTTATCTGAAAGTATTGATATCTAGTCTTGATTCTTTGAAAAGACCAAAACTACTAATTTCCCACTGGGGCCGATACAAATCTTTAAAAACACCTCACAAATGCATCATTTCATTAAAGAGGCTCAGTAATTTTCTCAAACAGCTGGATGCTGTAGTTTTTAACAGAAATGACTCAGGAGGAGGTGGTGCATTAGTCGGGCAGATAAACCCCTGTAAAGCAGCAAATTGTTCCTGTTAACAGTCTCAGAGGTGCAGCCTGGTTTATTTTGATTCTGATTCTGTTTGTATGAAAACCGGACCTTAATTAAAACTAACTGGCAGCAGTGACTTAAATTCAGCAGTGCGAGTTTCCTCTACTTTCCTCTTCCTCAGTACCACAGCTCTCCCTCCCCTTAACTCCATCAAACTTATTTGTGGGTCAGGGCTTTTATACAGCTCCACGTCTGCTTCCCCTGCAAAGCCCAGAACTGCTGCCGAGGCAGAAGTGGAGCTGGTTTGGGGGAAATCTCTCAGCGTCCGTCTGTAATCAGCGTCCCTGCTGCCTTGCTGCATCCTTCCCCTGTGGATTTACCGGTCTGGAAAAGCTTTGGAACGCCAACATTAGTCACCGGCTGAGATGGAGTCCAGCCCAGAGACCCAGAAATTCAATTCTAGCAATCGGAGCAAAAGCACACAATGTCTCTGCTTGATAGCAGCTGATATGCTGACCTGAGGTCTGCTCCGGGGCTCTCCGCTCTCTGAATTTGATATTATACCTTCTGTATCAAGGCTCATCTGAATAAATTGGAAACGGTTAGTGGAATTGGGTTTGTTGAACTCCTGACAGATCTCCCAGACGCTGCTTTTAGACAGAAAGAGGCCTCCTCATCCCGCCCGACAAGATGAGCCTCTCTGACTTCAGTCTGCTCTTTTATGGTGCTTATATAAAAGCAGCAGCTCTTATTTCTGCGTCTGCTGCAGTCTAATAACCCCCAATAAGTGTTTGTTTATGATAACCTGTCTAGTCTATTGCCACAGCTTGTTACAGAGCTGCTCCTGCATATTGTGCACCGGCATGAATACCAATGCTGAGAGAGGGATGTGCTGCATTAACTCGTTTGTCACTATGTCGACAATATTAATGCCTTTTCTGCAGACTTGATAAAGACTGTTCCCCCAGCAGAGCTCACTTTAATGTGCTGGAGAGCAGTTGTCAGTGTGTCATAAACAAAGCCACAGAAACTGTACAACCACAACCTGCATGGAGATGCATCAGTCAGACCAGGAGCCAGGGAGGGACAAAGTCTACCAAGGCCCTTGATTGTCTCTCATTCTTATTCTCTTCATGCTGTTCTGCAGGTTTGCCATCGAGACATAATCGTTTGTTTTTTCTGCATTAATGAGTTTTGTTACAATAGAAGCTGTGAGTTTCTCTTCCTCCTCACGTTCCAGTTCAGCACAAACAAATGAAAAACAAACTCACATTTAGGCTTTTGTTTTGGCGGGACAGTGACGAAACACAACAGATGGATTTTTTTTCTCAGATCTCTGAATTGCTGCCCACATTTTTTGATCATGTCTGTTGCTGAACTAGTTTCAGGCTGTTTCCTCAGCTGGAAACACAACTTCCTGTTTCCAGAGACAAACACTGTCTCTAAACCTGGACCTGGACTGGGTCTGTAAAGTGAAGCCAATGCTGAAGAGCCTTAAACCTTCATTCTCTCTAATGACCATCAGGGGGCGACTCCACTGGTTGTTAAAGAAGTCAGATTGTATTGAAGTCTATGGGAAAATGTCCCTACTTCTCCCTTGATTTATTAGCTCAGTCAACGTTTTCCTAATGAGTTTATGGTCTCAGTCTCTAGTTTCAAGTCTTCAATACAACATGATGTTCATTTTTTAAATGATGGTCCATTTAGAGGAAAATAGACCAGAAAGCAGGGGATGAGTTAGGGGGCGTGGCTACTGTGTGATTGACAGACTGTACCACCCAATCAGGATAGAGTACAGAGCAGGTCAGCTCCACCCCTCACTCCTCCTCAGCTCCACCTTCTCCTCCTCCTTAGGAGGCAACTTGTTGAGACAAAATTAATTAATCATAAAATCAGGTTGCATTATTGTTGGTTTTATCAGAAATAGTAGAAATACAATGTTTGGCAGGCGTCACACTTTGAAACCCATTGAAGCTCAGTCAGTCCAGTTTCACCTACAGGATGATTAACCTCGACGCCCCGCTGGCTGAAGAAACCATTTAAGAGCATTGCAGATGTGTGGCTGTCCGTTGGTGTTTGACCTTGAACAGTGACCAGCTGATGGTTAAAAGTTATTTATCCCAGGAAAACGTTTGATGTTTCCAGCTTTAAAACTGTGTGATTCTTTGATTCATATCAACACAAGCTCAGTACCTTTGTTCCTGGCTTATGCTTTGAGATGTTACTGATGTTTTAATCCTGGCGTGATCAAATCCCATGGCTGTTTGAAGACGTCACAGTAAAACGTGAAAGACTTTTTAGTCCTGTGGAGCGTTGCTGTCTTGTTGTGTATGTAAATGTATTGTGTATAGAAACAGTTTTTAAGAGAAACAGAGAAAAATAAAAAAAGCCTGTGGACAATTTTACCTGAGTAGTCCATACTCTCTATTTTACAAATATATAAATTCAAACAACTTTGCTTTATTGAGCATGTTTGTGTTTTTATAGTAAAAAAGAGATAACAGCTGTCAGGTCCTAAAGGTGACGAGTTCATAAAAACATTTGGGATACACATTTTTTAATGTATATTAAGGCAAAATCCAAAGTTTTCAGAAATGACCAAGACCCCTGAGGGTTAAGAGAGAGATTCATTTAAATCTTGACAGTGATCATAATTGCTGGTTGCAGCTGAGGAGAATTAAAAGTTGACTTTGTGGATTTCACCTGTCAGCGGTAAAACTCAGCGTCGTGTTATTGATAAGATGGATTTTTAATTAAAAGCCAGTGGAAGAAGATGTAGCTTGGGGGCGTCTTCCTGTTAAAAAGCTGTATATTATGATCTGGACATTTAGCTAACAAGAGGAGGAAGTCGTTTTTCATTTCACCGTGACTTTGATGTGGGACCTGCTGCGTCAGCCACATCGCTGAAAATGTGCCGACAGGAAACTTGCAGGAAACAAGGTGGCTTTAATGCGAGCGCCGGCGGCGCCGAGGTGTCGGTGCAGAAACAAGTCGACTGTAAAACTGAGCGGAAACCTGGAAGCTCCACATCCAGCTTCCTCTGATGATACACTTGTTCTCTGTTAGGGGAATTATCCGGCCGGCTTTATGGAAGTGTAATGGCAATATGTTGGTGTCAGGATGGATTGTTATGCTAGAATAGATTTTCTGCTCTGGCGATGGAGTTTCCTCCCTCCAGCACATGGCGAGTAACTGATGTCTTACAAAGCCCAGCAGAGGCAGATCACTGTGGTTAATAGGACGTAACGTATACTGAGACCGGGAACACTCTTTGTTATAAGAGGCTGGAGCTGTGTGTGTGTGTGTGTGTGTGTGTGTGTGTGTGTGATACATGTGTGTTTGCTGTGCATGTCAGTGTGTAACCAACCTTATGTCGACTGGTTTCAGCTGCATCTTAAAGAAACGGATGACTCTCTCGGAGTGAGATGTTTGTGTTCATTATGCAGCTGAAGTCAAATTGTGATTAGCTTAGCTTGGCTTAGCTTAGCATCCAGCCTGAAATCAGAGGCAGCAGTTAGCCTGTCTCTGTCCAAAGATGAGAGACATGTCTGTCTCCAGCTCTAAAGGTCACTAATTGTAAACATGTTGCTTGTTCACACACTTAAACAGGAACAGAATCAGTTTGTGCTGGAACTATATCTAGACAAACAACAGTGTATCCATCCGCCCAGTGTGTGCAGGGTTACAACAATGATGCTTTTAGTGCTGAGCTTCAAAATCAACAGTCATGTCTTGGTTAGGTTCAGAAAAAGACTGACGATGAGGTCATAATGACCTGCTGACAGACCTGTGGGCTCACTTCTTATTGGACGGTCTCTCTTTAAATACATCGTAATGGTGAATTGTTTTGAACCTCGTCTGGAGCCAGAGTCGACCCTCAGTGACGTCACTGAGCTGCTGCTCTGAAGCCTCCAGTCTGTCATTTGTCCGTCAGCCATCTTGGTTTTTTTTAAACCAGAAGAAACCATATTTGGAGGAGAAGGTGGAGCTGAGGAGGACTGAAGGGTGGAGCTGACCTGCTCTGTACTCTATCCTGATTGGGTGGTACAGTCTGTCAATCACACAGTAGCCACGCCCCCAACCCAACCCCTGCTTTCTGGTCTATTTTCCTCTAAATTGACCATCATTTAAAAAATGAACATCATGTTGTATTGAAGACTTGAAACTAGAGACTGAGACCATAAACTCATTAGGAAAACGTTTACTGAGCTAATAAATCAAGGAGAAGTAGGGACATTTTCCCATAGACTTAAATACAATCTGACTTCTTTAACAACCAGTGGAGTCGCCCCCTGATGGTCATTAGAGAGATGAAGGGTTAAGGCTCTTCAGGATTGGCTTCACTTCACAGACCCAGAGTCCAGGTCCAGGTTTAGAGACAGTCTGTGGAATTAACTTTTTACTGTAGATGTTGCTGAAGTCCGTCCTAACAACATCTTAATCAGAGAACAGGAGCTGGACAACATTGGTTTTTGAGCACTTGCCTCATATTATAAGAATATTTTGACCCAGTGTTTCGTCATGTTTTCCTCTGTATGTTCAGATCTGTTTGTGCACTGTATTGTTCCTGGCTGCAGGACAGCGTTCCCCTGGTGGACGACAGAGTAAAAGTTGAAACTGAAGTTATTCTGAAGACGAGAATGCACAGCCACGCGTCTGAGATTTTATTTCCCTCTGGCCTCTCCGCTGTCCCCTGTGAAGTCTGTCATGCACGCGTCCTCCTGGAAGAACTCGGCAACAAGTACAGATGAATGTGGCAGTTGATTTATGTGTTGTGGTCTGAAGCACCGCACTCATTACTGCAGTGGTGGAGCTGAACACATTCACACTGACAGTGGAAGCAAAGATGTTTGTGCTGCTGACAGATGAAGGTAGTCTGCATGAATATGGAAGTTGTTCAGTCTTAAAACACTAGTTTCAAATTTGTCAGGAAACAGGATAAAATGAAAATTAACATTTTGCCTCTGTCCGAGCTCCACAGTCTGAGCTTTGTGAAACCAGCCAGGAAACATTAGCATACCAAGCTAACTATAGCTAGCCAACCCATGTGGGTAGACTGCTCTGACTTTAGCAGCTGTCAGCTGCTTGTAGCCAAAGTCAATGGGATCAATCCTGTATTTTTCTGATCTCAGAGTGAGGAGAAGTTGCTCTGAGTTTATTGTAGTGACAGAATAAAG
>CM076652.1:1597511-1622662 GCA_038496675.1 Rachycentron canadum
GGGGGGGTGAGTGCTCCTCCTGTGATGATGTTTCATCTGAAGCCTTGTGATGTGGAGGTAATAGCTGTAGCAGATCTCCAGAGTGAGGACAGTGGACGTCCACGCGACTGTTAGCTGTTAGCTGAAGGCAGCGGTGCATGGCCGCCGCCGCCGCCCCCCGCTGGTCGGTTATTTCACGCCTGTCTGGGCTTCCCAGAGTTCGGCGAAAAAGAAAAGTGGATGAAAAAGTGCGCCTGGGGAGAACAGGCTCACTGTGTTGTGTTTCAGTGTCCAGACGACGAAAGCTGACAGAAGGCTCCTGTTCATGGGATGTTCCACTTCCTGTCAGGCTTGTGTCGTGGTTAGGCGCCAACATCCCGTGTGTTCGACTGATACGTGGGGCGATGTTGTCTGTGTGGTCAAAAGATGAACTGTGATTGGCTACAGGCCTCTGTGGTCAGTGGGTCTCTCATCACATTCATCATATAAGTCATCGGTACGGTGGCCCTGAGGGCTCAACTCACTGCAGCTTCAGAAAACACAGTCAATCACACAGTAGCCACGCCCACCAACACAGTTTGACAACACACACACAAATAGACAAACACAAGTAAATACATAAACATGGTGTGTGTATTTACAGAGGGTTTGTGTGTTTGCTTGTTTTCTGATTTTGTTTTGTCTGTTGTGTTTTCGGAGTTTGCAGTGATTTGGTCTCTCAGAGCCACCGTACATAAGGGCACAATGATGCATTAACTGGTGTCGTGTAACTGTCCTGTTGACTTGTCTGTTAGTTGTGTGTCGTTGTGTAACTGTCCTGTTGACTTGTCTGTTAGTTGTGTGTCGTTGTGTAGCTGCTGCGGCCGTGGTCATGTGAGCTCTGACCTGTTTCCTGTGTCGTGGTCCTGATGCTTGTTGTTTCCTGTCCAGGTGATGGCTCAGCAGGCCACGGCGGGGCGGCGTTACCTGCGGGTATTCGTTAGCGGCTTCTTTGCCGCTGTCCCCATCACGGTCACCGTCCTCGATCGATTCGCCTACGTGGCGCAAGTGGAGGGAGCGTCGATGCAGGTGAGATCCACGTGTCCACATCCTCCAATCAGAG
This sequence comes from Rachycentron canadum, assembly GCA_038496675.1. Classification (NCBI taxonomy): domain Eukaryota; kingdom Metazoa; phylum Chordata; class Actinopteri; order Carangiformes; family Rachycentridae; genus Rachycentron; species Rachycentron canadum. The sequence continues at coordinate 1,598,593 of CM076652.1, forward strand.
CGAGCGAACTCTACGCCCTAACCCTGAGCTCAAGGTTAACAGGAAACAGCTCTGCCCCCTCTGCCCCCCCCCCCCCCCCCGCTGTTGGAGGAAGGTTTTTCTGACCTGCAGGACGCTGTGACATCACAACTAGTTTGGAGCCAATCACAGTCCACACATTACACAATACATTGGTGGAGGTAAGGGTAGTTCAGGGGGGTTGTGGGTAGTTAGTGGACATCGTGGGTAAATGGAGGTAGGTGAGTAGACCAGAAGACTTGAACAGTTTCCTGTGACCTCGTTCAGGTGGTTGATGAAGAGGCTGAGGAAGACGACTCCTCCTTTAGTCTATAAATACACTGGTGTGTTTGGTGTTTTCATCAGATTAGAAAACACTAATGATAGAAGTTAACCAGCGTCTTCTTTTACCAGGCGGCCATGTTGGAGACCAGACAACAAGCACTTCATACATGGCGTCTTTTCTTCTCCTCCAAACAGAAAACAACCTGCACTCTCCTCATCTGAGCAGCAGAGATGTAAAGAAAGGAAAAAAACAAAGTGCCTGTTGGGTTTTGACTGAGTTGGTTTCCTGTCGTGCAGCTCATTATCCCCGACATGTGTTGCATTATGCATAAAACAATCTGCTCTCTATTTTTAATGAGCATGAATATTAAAACTGCATGTTGCTCCGCGGTTCGTGTTGTGTTTCCGTGAAGCCGTGGGCGCCGGGGTCACGAGGCCGACCTCCACGGGAACTTCTCAAGAGTCATCGAATCTCACCAAAGGATTAATGTCACCAAACGGCGGCGGGAAGCCGGTCGACTAAAGAGATGTTTACACTCCGTCAGCTGTGAGAGACACTGACTCAGGTTCACTCGGGTTGAGGTTTTATTCTGGTTAATGTGTTTATGTGAAGCAATGATCCCCTGTGATTTTCCCTCTGTCTGACGCAGAAATAAACAAGTTAACATTATATTCACGTCCCCAGCTTCTAAAAGAGATGGTAAGAAGCAGCTCTCTCCTCTGTCTGAGTGTGAGGAGGTAAAGGCACTGACCCTGGGAGGGGCAGTGAGTCATATAATGCCGGCTGCTGTCTTGTTTGCTCGACATCAGAAGGTTCCCATAATGCCATCTGGGTGAAAGATCCTGTGCCTCCTGGTTTCCACTGCTCGCCGTGCGCTCCGTGTGTAGTCTTTTTGATATAAAACCACCCGTCGTGACAGGTCAAAGACGCAGCTCTGTGCTGCTACATTATAAATGAATGAGACATGTTTGATAAACACTTGACTGCTTTTGGTGCACAAACAGTAAGAAGCTGGTTTTCTGTGGTCACAGCTCCTCAACTGACCAACCTGCACAGATCGAGGCACCTTCTTCTTTATTAGCTTAGCTTAGCTTATTTGACCTGATGCTCCCATGTTTCATTCTTTTATGTTTAATTTAACACACGAATCAAACATAAACACCAAGTTTTCTACATTGACGTGTGGCTGGAGTTTTCTTAGTGGTGTCATCTTGTTGCACCCTCAGTGACATCACCATCGTCTAATGTAGCCGCGAGCGGGGTACAAGCCAGAGCCTCATTGAGCCGCTCCCAAGCCCGATACAGAGGGTCGTGTCAGGAAGGGCATCCGACGTAAAACTTTTTCCAAATCAAACATGCGAATCAAATCAATGACTTCCATACTGGATCGGTCGAGGCCCGGGTTAACAACGACCGCCATCGGTGCTGTTCACCTACAGGGTGCCGGTGGAAACTTACTGTTCGTGGAAGAAGGAGAGGAGGAAGGTGTGTCCATAGGAAGAGAGAGAAGAGGAACGTGAAGAGCCCAGGGCTGAGAGTAGGGACTTTGAACGTTGGAACTATGACAGGAAAAGGTAGAGAGTTGGTTAACATGATGCAGAGAAGGAAAGTAGATTTACTGTGTGTCCAGGAAACCAGGTGGAATGGCAGCAAGGCTAGAAGTTTAGGAGCAGGGCTCAAGTTGTTCTATCATGGTGTAGATAGGAAGAGAAATGGAGTAGGAGTTATCTTGAAGGAGGAGTTTTTTAGGAATGTCCTGGAGGTTAAAAGAGTATCAGATAGAGTGATGAGTCTGAAGCTAGAAATCGAAGGTGTGATGTTCAATGTTGGGGGTGTGCTCCACAGGTAGGATGTGAGTTGGAGAAGGAGAAATTCTGGTTGGACCTTGATGAAGTGATGCAGAGCATCCCTAGAAATGAGAGAGTTGTCATTGGTGCAGACTTCAATGGACATGTTGGTGCAGGAAACAGAGATGATGAAGAGATGATGGGCAGGTTTGGTTCAGGAGAGAAACGCAGAAGGACAGATGGTGGTTGACTTTGCAAAAAGGATGGAAATGGCTGTCGTGAATACTTTCCTCCAGAAGAGGCATGAACATAGGGTGACCTATAAGAGTGGAGGTAGGAGTACACAGGTAGACTACATCTTGTGTAGACTGTAATCTTAAGGAGATCAGTGACTGCAAAGTAGTGGTAGGTGAAAGTGTAGCCAGACAGCATAGGATGGTGGTGTGTAGGATGACTCTGGTGGTGAAGAAGATGAAGACAAAGACAGAGGAGAGGACAAAATGGTGGAAGCTGAAAAAGGAAGAGTGTTGTATGACTTTTAGGAAGGAGTTGAGAGGCTCTGGATGACCAGGAGGTGATTCCAGTTGACTGGAAAACTACAGCTAATGTGATCAGAGAGACAGGTAGGAGAGTACTTGGTGTGTCATCTGGAAGGAAAGTAGATAAGGAGACTTGGTGGTGGAATGAGGAGGTGCAGGAGTGTATACAGAGAAAGAGGTTAGCTAAGAAGAAGTGGGACACTGAGAGGACTGAAGAGAGTAGACAGGAGTACAGGGAGATGCAGCGTAAGGTGAAAGTAGAGGTGGCAAAGGCCAAACAAAGGGCTTATGATGACTCGTATGATAGGTTGGACAGTAGGGAGAGACTGATCTATACAGGTTGGCAAGGCAGAGAGACAGAGAGGGGAAGGACGTGCAGGCGGTTAGGGTGATCAAGGATAGAGATGGAAACGTATTGACTGAGGCCAGTAGTGTGATGGGAAGATAGAAAGAGTACGAAGAGTTGATGAATGAGGAAAATGAGAGAGAACGAAGAGCAGAAGAGAGGAACTTTGGTTTTGTATGAGGAAGTCTGGAGTGGCAGAGAAGGAAGTTAGAGAAGTGCAGGACCTGTATGAGGACAGTAAGACAGTGGTGAGATGTGCTGTAGGTGTGACAGAGGAGTTCAAGGTGGAGGTGGGACTGCATCAGGGATCAGCTGATGAGCTGAGCCCCTTCTTGTTCGCTATGGTGATGGACAGGCTGACAGACGAGGTTAGACAGGAATCTCCATGGACTCTGATGTTTGCAGATGACATTGTGATCTGTAGTGAGAGGAGGGAACAGGTGGAGGAGAAGCTAGAGTGGTGGAGGTTTGCCCTGGAAAGGAGAGGAATGAAGGTTAGCCACAGCAAGACGGAGTAAATGTGTGTGAATGAGAGGGACTCAAGTGTAAGAGTGAGGTTACAGGGAGAAGAGATAAAGAAGGTGGTGGATTTTAAGTACTTAGGATCAACAGTCCAGAGCAATGGAGAGTGTGGAAAAGAGGTGAAGAAGCGTGTACAGGCAGGCTGGAACGGGTGGAGAAAAGTGTCAGGTGTGATGTGTGATAGAAGAGTTTCAGCTAAAATGAGAGGAAAGGTGTACAGGACTGTGGTGAGAGCAGCGATGCTGTTTGGTCTAGAGACAGTGCCACTGAGGAAAAGACAGGAGGCAGAGCTGGAGGGAGCAGATGAAGATGCTGAGGTTCTCTTTGGGAGTGACTAGGATGGATAGGGTCAGGAATGAGTACATCAGAGGGACAGCACATGTTAGAGGTCAGAGACACCAGACCGAGGTGGTTCGGACATGTCCAGAGGAGAGATAGTGAATATACAGGTCGAAGGATGCTGAGTTTTAAACTGCCAGGCAGGAGGCCTAGTGGAAGACCAAGGAGGAGGTTTATAGATGTAGTGAAAGAGGACATGAAGGTAGTTGGTGTGAGAGAAGAGGATGTGGGAGACAGGCTTAGATGGAGGCAATTGATTCGCTGTGGTGACCCCTGAAGGGAAAAGCTGAAAGGAGAAGAAGAAGAAGAAGTGACATCCCCATCATCTCTGAGCTGCTGCTCTGAAGCCTCCAGTCTTAAATCAGAAGAAACCATATTTGGAGGACAAGGTGGAGCTGAGGAGGAGTGAGGGGTGGGGCTGACCTGCTCTGTACTCTACCCTGATTGGGTGGTAGCCACAGTAGCCACGCCCCCTAATTTGTGGTCTATAAATGAACACCATGTAGGATTGAAGACTTGAAACTAGAGACTGAGACCATAAACTCATTAGGAAAACGTTTACTGAGCTAATAAATCAAGGGAGAAGTAGGGACATTTTCCCATAGACTTCAATACAATCTGACTTCTTTAACAACCAGTGGAGTCGCCCCCTGATGGTCATTAGAGAGGATGAAGGGTTAAGGTTTACGTCCTCTTTTATAGACAGTCCACGATCACAGAGCATGACGTCACTGCGTCCTTTTTCTGTCTATTTTTGCTGCTAGAAGTGCGTCACGTAAAAAATGTAAAATCTAACGCAGGCGCCATGAAAATCGAGATGTTCTGCAGCTGCCACACACGTGATGCGTCCAGTGTGTCTCCGGCATGGTTCACGGTCAAACCCATCAACACCCCAATGCCTCCTCCACCCGCTCTGCCGCCGGCCAGGCCATGCTAGCTGTTTTATGCTAACTAAAGGTTGGCAGCTGTAAATTCACATTTATGGTTAATGATGTATGAGAGTGGCATCGATCTGAACGTCTAACTCTAATGAGCTTAATCCCTAAAATGTCAAACTTTCACCCCTGAATCCAGATGTTGATCTGAGATCTGAATCCAGATCAGGGAAATTAAAGCAACATTATTCTGCAGCTGTCGACGTTTTTCTCACAGCTGATTGTTTAGTTAGAGATTTTAGCAGCAGGTTCATCACAGTGCAGCAAAAAGCCCAAAACACAGACACACACACACACACAGCACGACGGAGGACTGTGTGTGTGTGTAGATTACACCTCATCCTTTCTGCAGTGCTTGGGGTTGTTGTCATGGAAACTGTTTTCTGAGCTCTGAGTAACGGGAGGTTATGAATGTGAACTGTGAGTTTTTGCGTCAGTGTGTTGATGCTCCAGCAAACGATGGTTCTCTGAGCTTCATTCATGTAAATTCACCAAAAATAAATGTTCTCATGATTCTTATGACTGAGCTGTGACTCGGTTCATCTTCATGTCAATGTTTCAACATTTCAGGATTCATTCACCTCATTTTAACATTTATACCCTTTGTTGACCTTATTGATTGATGGTAATTAATTAATATTGCAGACTGTTTTCTTACTGTCCAGGCAGCCATGGCTTTACGTTTATTTCTGATCAATACAAAAATCAGCCGTGATGTCGGACTATAACCTCCGTCAATCAGCGCCATTAAATTTTGATTATTATTGTATGATGATACAGTTTTTGCTCAGATAGATTTGAAAAGTTCTCACCAAGTTAATGCTGCTTTGCTCTGGCTGCATTTAATGATTATTCTCTTTATCAGTTAATCCTTTGATATTTTTTTTATCACAACAGTATAAAAATATTGAATAAACAACAGAAAACTGAGAAAATCCCCCAGTAAATCTTCACCCTGGTGAAGTTAGATGCAGTGTATTGTGTATTTTTTAGATTTTTTTAATATATTGATTAACTAATCAGTTCAGAACAATTAACCTTCACTCTGATGGACTGTGGTAATATATTAGAACCACAGACTGTCTCTGAACCTGGACCTGGACTCTGGTCTGTGCCTTAAACCTTCATCCTCTCTAATGACCATCAGGGGGCGACTCCACTGGTTGGTAAAGAAGTCAGATTGTATTGAAGTCTATGGGAAAATGTCCCTACTTCTCCTTGATTTATTAGCTCAGTAAACGTTTTCCTAATGAGTTTATGGTCTCAGTCTCAAGTCTTCAATACAACATGATGTTCATTTTTTAAATGATGGTCCATTTAGAGGAAAATAGACCAGAAAGCAGGGGATGGATTAGGAGGCGTGGCTACTGTGTGAATGACAGGATGAACCACACACAGTGATAAGCATATGGTTTCTTCTGGTTTCAAAAAATGAAGATGGCCGACGGACACCATGGAGGGTTGACACTAGCTTAGAGCAGACACTGGTACATATCGTGGCGTCTTCAGGTGAAGACAGGTGTGATCGTGGCAGATCAGCTGCGACGCCCACACCACACATCCAGTGCCTCTCTGCTGCTACTGTTGGTTCAAGTACTGTTAAAAAAAATGTGCAATGGTGGGTGATTCAAAATCCTCTGTAGAGCAGAGCATCACCTCCGTAGACCACGTCCTCTAAAGGATGCAGCCCCTGAACTGGGACAGTTTTTAACGGGAGAGAACCTCGAGCAAGTCAAGTTTCCTTCATATAGCACTTGGAAAAAAAGTCCTGCTCTGATCTTCATAAGTTCAAAATATTAAAGCTGTTTAAAAGGCTGACAGCTGTAGTTAACCACAAACCTGCCCACAGGGATAAACAACTCAAAGCAATTTACAATTTAATAGGTTTACATGTGATAAGTACATAATGATGCTCCTTATCTGCCGGTTCTAACACACATGGTAATATCACTGAGCACAATATTCAAACTAAAATTCAAAGCAAGTGTTATTGTTTGTGGCTGCACCATTACATCAGATAAAGAATCATTTGATAAAGAATTCCCAGATATCTATATATCCTTATATATTTAGGCTCTTGACTGTAGAGGTTAACATAAAGTCTTCGTCCCACAGTGAAGAGGAGGATCAGTCCTCTGGTTAAAAGGTGTCAAAACTAAGACTGTGGCATCATCTCTTTAAAAAAAAAAAAAAAAAAACTGAGTTAATGATCAAACAATCTGCTGCAACCAAACTGTCACGCTTTTATAATTTCCTGTAAATTCATAAACTCAGTAGCAACAGCAGAGTTTCTGAAACAATGCAGCATGTGATGTGGTGAAATATGACTGTGAGGGAGCTGATGAAGTATCCAGCTCTAACTGATAAACTCTCCGGCTGACAGCACTCACAGGGATATTTACTTTAGGGGGACGACAGATAAAAGATATTCTGTCAATTACCCCAGTGAGCGTGAAATAGCCTGCGCACATCCTGTTTAATGAAACGGTCGTTGTGCGTCGTGTTGTTCGTGAGTGGGCCTCATCACACGTGGGTCCTTTCACAAAGTGACACAGAACAAGTCGTAAGAATAATGATGTTGTTGTTATTGAGGTAGGCGGAGGGGGGGTGGGGGCTTTATAGACAAGTGTGTGATGAAGCTCTCGTGGTCAACACGGTTTTAGAAAAGAGAAACTTTGAGCTGAGGTTTAAATACTGTCAAATGTTCTGTCTGCAAAGTGAAGCCTTAACCCTTCATCCTCTCTAATGACCATCAGGGGGCGACTCCACTGGTTGGTAAAGAAGTCAGATTGTATTGAAGTCTATGGGAAAATGTCCCTACTTCTCCCTTGATTTATTAGCTCAGTAAACGTTTTCCTAATGAGTTTATGGTCTCAGTCTCAAACCAAAATGGCCGACAAACAAATTACAAATTGGAGGCTTCAAAGTTCCCCCTGAGGGACATTCAACCAAGACGTTCCCAGGTCAGATCAGTCCCTCCAGGGAGTCTGGGTCTACCCCGAGGTCTCCTCCCAGTTGGACAGGCCCAGGAAGCCTCCTTATGGCGAATGTCCTGTGACTGGGCCTTGACCCATGGGGCCCGGTTGGGCTCAGCATCAGCATAATGGACATTTGTGATAAACTCTTGGCCGATAATCAACCTACTGTCAAAACGCACCGTAAGTCTAACCACTGGCAGGATGGGCTGGGTTTACTCAGCTCTTGTGCCTTAATCATAAGTCTTTACTGTCCAGCAGCTGATTGAACTTCATGCAGGTTCACAATGGAAATGAAAACATTGTGTGTTACATTGAAAGCTGGAGTCACTGAAGTAAAAGAAAAACCCATGTGTTCCAGGGTTTGTGACCTTTTTAAAATGGACCTGAATGGCTGCTGAGTCAGATTTCAAACTCTGAAGTGTCCTTGAATGCATCAATTGTCTCAGAACACTGATTTAAAAACAGTGACAAGGAAGGAAGGAAATGAATCCAAAACAGGGTTATTCTCTGTAAAACTGCAGTAATATGAAAACCACCCATGTTCCTTTGAAAGGCTGAGACTTTACAGCAGCGTTAACTGTCTCACTGTAAAAGCACAGCTGGTTAACTGCAGCAGAAATCCAGCAGCAGCGTCAGCGCAGAGCTGTTATATAACCATGTTAAATCATAACGGAGGTGTTGGTTTGAACCTGGTGATACCTGTAGCACTATTTCATACAGAGTATAACTCTACAGTTCTGACTGTTTGGGGAGAAACTCTCCCTAAAGGTGCTATGTGCAGCATTTTACCATCCATAAATCAGCAGCACATAAATTTTGGGACACTGCTGTAATAACCATAAGGGACCTCGTTAAGGCAGCGCGATAATTCACAGTCGTCAGTTTGGTGAGAAGCCGAACGAAAGAAAGAGAGAAGCCGACAGTGAATGATGCACACAGGCAAAGAGGAGCTGCAGGAGAAAACTAATTTTGATTATTCTGTCCTTAAAGTAACTGGGAATTAATTAAAAACTTTTTGCAGATGTTAAACTATGGAATAATAATTTAATTATCTGTAAAATCCTTTGTGCAAACATCAGGATTTAGTCAGCAGAGATAAAGCAGAATAAAAGGGCAAAACTGAATAAAGATGTTTGACTTGTTTGACTCCAACTAAAAGTTGAATAAATGAAAGTAAATGAAAGACACCAACATTAAGAGTCAAGTGCAGGAAGCCCATGGGTGACCCCTGAAGGACGTTCAGACGCTGTCGTCTCCAGATCCTCTCACAGTCCAAGTGAACCAGAACTTTCAGATTCTGCTTCAGAAGAAAAGAAACCTGATTCAAACTTGACATGAAAAACTGAAAATCCAGACCAAGCAGCAACGTCTGGGTCTGAACCCTGAAGCTAGAACCTGCAGTTCCTCTAACGACCACAAGGGGATTTTTCTATGACTCGCCTGTTTGTCTCATCAAGGATCCAAGCTACAGAGGAATGAGGCATCATGGGTGTTGTCACCCACCCTACGTCCATCTTTGTTTACAGCCTTTCCCCACATTGTTGTTTACATGTCTGTTGTTGTTGACATGTCTGTAATAACAGCAGGACAGAGAGGAGGGAACGCTGCTTTTAAACCACATTACAATCATGGATGTAGTGGAGCTGCCATGTTTGTAGTTCTCTTGTTGGCGCTGTAGTTTTTCCTTTGCTCACCAATTAAACGTCTTACCTTGAATCAGGAAGGTCCGTCTGCTGTAGAGAAGCTGATTATCTTTGAACGTGGGCAGTAAACCTCCGCGACATGTTTCACAAAGACCGAAGACAAACGCTGAATGACGGGGTCATGACCTCTGGTCTCTGTAGTTTCTTTGCTAACTTCTAATGAGATATGAAAAAGAAACTCTTTTGTTTTGCATCAGTGTTTTTCTGACATGAGTTGATGACCTTTAACAGAACATCTGGCAGACAGCTGTTCCTCTGTCTGATGTTTACTGAGCAGATCGCAGTGACTCTGCTGTTCAGGTCTGAGTGTGTGTGTCCAGGCAAACAGGCCTGTGAGACAGATGTGTCGACCTTTTGACCAAACTAAACTTAGTGTGTTTCGTTCTGCTCTATCACACTAACTCCCCTCGTGTGGTGCATGTGAACGGTGTGTGAGGAGGGTCTGTTTGTATGTGACTGTGCGACTCATTGTTCAGGTTTAAATGAGCACGTCTGTGTTTGTGTGCAGCCGTTCCTGAACCCGGAGGGGGAGTCGGACTGTGACGTGGTCCTCCTGAACCGCTGGAGTGTGAGGAACTACCAGGTCCAACGAGGCGACATCGTCTCCGTCGTGTGAGTAACTTCTTCTTCTTTTTTGAAAACGCAGAGTTTCATAATGGTGGACTGATCTGACGTTGGTCCAGATCTTTATAGTTCATTGCCTTTGCAAAGGCCAGAGTCAAAGATCATACACCAGACTCCATAGAAAAAGACTGAGATTCAGAGGAAATGTTTCTGATCAGATTCGTCCCTGGTCCAGGACACATCCCTCCATCAGGTTCAGTGCAAATGGATTCAGTACTTTTTGTCTCATCCTGCTACAAATAAAGAGACACGGCTGAAATCTGTCCTAATGAAGGACTGAAGGTCTGTGCGGCTCGACATAACCTCCACATAGATTCATGTTTGGTGAAGTTGAGACTGTGAGGAGGAAAGGTGAGGGAGTCAAACCAACAGTCTGTTTATTATTCCACTAAATATAATTTCTATATTTTCAATGAATTGATAATTTCTCAGTTGAAGTTTTTCCTTTGGTCTCATGAATCTCTTGATGCTTTGTCATTTATCAGCTGCAGGTGGATTTAAAACATTTTTTCAATTTCTGATTTTGTGGAATTGTTCGCGGTTAAAAGAAATAGTTTTTGTTTGAGGCTGTTTGAAGAAAAAAATAGTCCAACATGGTGCAACAGTTCAGGTCTGTGTGTTCAGGCTGAAGAGGCAGAAACACCAGACACAAACACCAGACATCCAGTGTGTCTCCAGTGTAGCTCGATGACACTGTAGCTGGGTCCCAGTTCAGGTCCTGGTGGTTCTGGGGGATGTTTGGGGATTTAATGGTCTGTAGGTTTGGTTTTTGTGGCTAAGTGGTTGTTAGATTAACACACATGGGGATTGTTGGGCTGAAAATCTTTAGTTGTGTTATTTTTGGTCAGCGTTACTGCTCCAGCTGTGCTACAGAACAGATATGACGTTCTCCGAGGATCTTCAGAAACAAGGCAACACCACAAACTTCCTGTGCAGCTGAAGTGATAACAGCTGTGAAGTGACGGCTCAGTCCAGTCGAACGGCACAAGCATGAGCTCATTACCGCTCGTTAGACAAACGCCGGAGCTTCACTGGGAGTTCGTTTTTTTATTTTACACCTGAACGCAGCTCCAAGCCTCTCTGATGTTGGCCCCCGGTCCCAGGCGCCACTTGTTCCATTAACGTTCACGTTTCTGCTCTGACACCAGCCAGGCTGAGACTTCACACGGGGACATTGACGGGTTTGATGCCGCTCTCAGCTGTTAGGTGGCGCCAAGACAATGCTGTGGGGTTTGTCATCCGAGGCGTTTGCTGTGCAGCCTGTGGAGGTACACGGACTGACAGGAAGACAAACCCACTTCCATAATTACCCCTCGACGGGGGAGACTTGCTGTTTTGTTTTCGTGTGAGTGAGTCTATTCTTGGTCGCTCTGAGCTGTAATTTAACCAAATCTGAGCCTGAGAGCTGCTCGCGCTTCGCTCTCCTGTTGTAGCTGAATTCAAGACGAGCCCCCACTTCCTGTGGCGCTGGAGAATAAAGCTCCTGCCTCACAGCCGGACAGGCAGAGCAGTGGTTCTGTAAAGTTCATCTGGGCTCAGAAACACTGGCATTTAGATTCAACCTGTCACCCTGTGGCATTATAGCCCCGCCACCCCCCCCTCTGTCCCTCTGTCTGTTTGCCACCTGTTTACCTGGCCCCTTTGAAGGAGCTTTCTCAAAGCGACAGACAGTGGAGTCGTCCCCACGTGAAACAGATCTGTATCAACTCACCTCATCGTCTGGGATTTTGTTAAAATCCCTCATAAAGCCGCATCTATCATCCGCCAAGAATATTGCCTCGGATTTAAATTTCAAATGTGATATGGCAGCTCTGTGGAGGGGGGGGGTGACTCCTGCTTATAATTGGCTCTCATTTTAAAGGAAAATTGTTCAAGGTATTGAGGCGGTCCGTAGAGTAATATCTTATTTACAGAACGCCTCTCATTTTCAGAGCGCGCTGGCGAAGGGAAATGATGGCGTCCCTGTATTTCTGAGCGCTCTGCGCTGCCACGGGTGTTTGTCATGCTCTCAGCACAGACCATTACGGACCTGATTGATTTCATGTTCAACTGTGAACAGAATCATTTGCCTCTGAGCGGCCTCACAACTGATTGTGCAAAATATAATTTTCTCTAGGATCAGGAGAAAATGTGTCTCCGGGGTTGTAAATCGGCGTCATGAGGGATGAATAATCGAGTCCTCCGTTTGGTTTTCGTTTATGTTAAAGAGTTTGATGACAGCCATCTTGGATTGGTGGGGGTTGATGGGAGTTCTGGTGAAGTCTATGAATATTTGAGCCATGCATCGTTCTTCTGTGGCGTCGTCCTGTCGATGCTCACTTGGAGTGGAGGAGCTCAGAGACAACAGCTGACAAACTGCTTCAAACTGCTGTTTCAGGGTCGTGGACTTAGTTTGACTGTGCTCAGGCGCTAACACCCCCAGGGTCAGAAGTCTGGTTCCCCTCAGGGAGCGACCGTGGGGGTCTACGGCATCGTTTCCAAAGGTCTCAGTTTCTGTTTTCAGAGTAAAACGTTCACACTATTACACAACCAAGTGTCAACCCTCTGACGTCACCCATTGGTTCGTTTGAAGCCTGAGAAGGAGTGAGGGGTGGATCTGACCTGAGACGATGATGACCAGCTGAGACGATGTGGAAGTGACGACCTGCTGTGGAGGTTTGTCGTGGTTGTTCGTGGGTCTTTGGCTCCTTGAGGGATCCTCCTGTTGTGCCACAAAGTGTGTGAGGTTTAACCCTCAGTGTAATTGAATTCCCCGGTTATTGTCCAAAGTACAAAATGCAGATGCTTGCCTTCTGTAAAACAGGTTTCTCCCTGTAATCTGCACCGTTCACAACTAAATCAGGAGCTGAAAACCTTCCCTGACAGCATCCAGACTCCTGCAGCCCTGTGAGCATGTTTCCATCCCTGCCACGCTTCATTTTAATAACTTCTGTCATTTCAGCTCATTCCAAAGACTCTTTCTTCTTGTTATTTTTTACCTACATACCTCCTTCACTAAAGACTCCGGAGATTAGGGCAGACGCCAAAACTGCATGTTTAGTTTTTATTTTAGTCGATTTTTCACAAAGGCTAAAACCCACAGGAAAGAATAAAAAAAAACAAAAAAAGAGGAAATGAAGAACAAACTGTTCAGGTGAGGAAACGTAAAAAACCTGTGGGGTTTCTAAAAGCATCTCAACCCGAACGAGATGACAAACAGAGATGCAAATGACAAGAGAGGAAACGCAAGACAAACAAGGAAGCAGAAAAAACAAGGCGGAGAAGATAAGGGATAAAATGAATGAACCCTGTTTGTGGGTTTGACGCATCAAGATGTTGGGTAATGGAAGTAAAACTGAGCAAGATGAACAGGTTTTGTTTCTGATTCTGTTGTTAAAGGTTCAGTTTGTCTAAAGGTTTTGATTAAATGTATTTTGTGGTTACACATAATAAAACACTTGTTCTCGGCATCATTGAGGTGTCGACTCAGAAACGAAACTGTCAACAACCGACTGCTCGACTGAGACGACACGATGTGCACATGATTTCTGCGAGTTCAAAGGACTTCCACACAACAAGAAGCAGCAGCCAAAACCTGCAGTTCCTCTACAGACCACTAGAGTCGGACTCAAACAGTCGGTTTGTGAGCTGCTGTTTTGAAGTCTCCAGTTTGTGATTTTGAGATCACCATCTTGTTTTTTTGTTTTTTTTTTTAAACCAGAAGAAACCAATGAAATGAAACTATAACTTTAAGTGTTAAGGTTATGTACAAATGAGGGCGTGGCCTCTTAGAGTGACAGGCGTGTGATGTCACAGTCGGCCTGCCGCTCTCTGTCTGAACGACATCACTTCGGCGAATTCAATCACCACTCAGCTGTGTTTGTGGCGTTGGTGCCTTTTGGAGGATTTTGGTGATGTTGGTGTTCAGGGGTCAAACTGAAGCAAATCTGGCCCTTCAACAACATTTGGCCCCCAGGTTTACATTAAAACTTACACCTTTATGAATCTGCTGTAGACATCCAACATGAACCGTTGGGCTTCCATACTTTATGCCCATTTCACTGTGTGTTCAGGACCATTCAGGCTCATGTAAATCTCAGTCTATCATTGAGTTTGAGCTGCTAACATCTAATAATCATCAGCGCCCTCACATTACGAGAGCAGCACAAACTGCAGCTAGTTTAATAAACCTAATAAACCAGCTGAATACAGCAGTACTTTCATTTAGTGATAAATGAAGCGAGCTGCTGTTAATTGTGTGTGGATGAGATATAAATTACATCTCAAGTCTCAAGCAACACAGAGAGTATGTACAGTACGAGTCTTTTTTCTTTTGGCTAATAAACATTAATATTATTTGCTCTAACTCTTAGTTTCACTTATGGGAAAAATGACCTCTGTGCTCAGATACAACCCTTAAAGGTCCATACGGTCTCTATTTCCCACTGTGGGAGAAAGAAAGGAATTTAAATTTGGACATCCTCCAATCCCCACACACACTTTTCTCTTTTGATAATGACGACGGCCCTCGTTGGCATCGTGCATGTCGTCGTCCCTGATGTGAAGCTAATTTACACCTTCAACTAAAAACCAAGTATTAACCTTCAAACAGGCCTTTAGAATAGTGAGGACACACACACACACACACACACACACACACACACACACACACACACAGTTTCAAAGAAGAATCCATTGAATCTCAGTGTTCAGCAGTAAACAGCAGTGATAAGGTCCCTCCACTCGCTGCTTTACAGAATTACACCTGATTATTTACCAGCTAATTAACAAATTGGCGAGGCCATGAATCTTCACTGTAAGAAGACGTGAGTGCTTCATTTCCTGCTCTGCTGAACAGGAATCTGACCACATATAAATATATAAAAGCAGCCGCTGAGCGACGGGACGCCGCGGCTCGTTCCACCCGTTTCCTCCTTCAGTCTCCTGATGGAGGCAAACGCCACCTGACGCATGACAGCAGATTTAACCATGTGAGAAAATATGAGGAAATGTGTGATGGGGTAAAACAAGAATATGGAAAAATGTAAGAAGTGGAATGATGTGAAAAATAAAGGATGAGAGGATTATTTCTTTATTTTGTGCAAAATAACAGCAGATGGATTCATTGAGACTGGGATCAAATGTATTTACCATGAGAAAATATAATACAAACTAAAAACAGAAAATAACAACGATGTGGGAATAGAAGGCAGAACACGTGGCTACACAAGTGTACAAATACACACGACGAGCAGCGGTGAGGTGTTCACATTAATAAGTTAGAGTCCATTATGTCTCTCAGTGCAAACTATAATTATAGCACAGTTGGTAGAGAATAGCTGGGAGTCCCTAATCTATAAGACTATACATGGAATTCATGTGGGGGTCTGAAACTAATTTCCATTAAATTGGTATTAAAGCCTCACTAATTAAATAGGCCCACAGAGGCCTCGGTCTTAAAGAAGGAAAACACTCCTCAGTCTCACAGCAGCTCGTCCGGTCCAGGCCTCTGTGTGAGGGAGACTCACCTGCTTCAACTGTTCAGTGTTCAGTGTGAGTCTGAATGAAAAACACAACAATAGCACAAATAGCAGCTCAATGTGTCTTTCAGAGATAAATGGTTTGTTTTTTTTCCCCTTGATCGAATTGATCCATTCTGCCTCCTCGTTCTGTCTGGAGGCTGTAAAATAAAGTCCACAATTGTTCTTTTCTGACAAAAACTAATGTCTTCTATTTTAATTAGCCATCAATTGAATTTGCAACGGGTTAGTTTTCAGGCAAGATGTCCAGCGGTGCTAACGATGCTATCGTATGCTTACCACAATTATTAAACCAGCATCATGCACTGAAGCCTGGACTCCACCTCTTTGGATTGGCCAGAAGTTAGGGGGCGGAGACAGGTGCTGCCAAGATGGCAACCGTGGAGCAGGCCGCTCTGATCTTCAGAAACCTGTGGGCGACGTCACAGAGGCTACATCTGTCTTTATTTACAACCTCAAGTGGAAGTGTAACAGTGGTGTTTAGACTGGCAGACACAGACGCAGCGTAAAGGGGTTTAATGATGCACAAAGCTGCAGGCAGGTGGGTGCGAATCCTGCTGTCGACTGTAAACAGGTACGGCAGAGAATGGGCTTCAGGCTCGAGGAGCACAGGCATGAATCACAGGAAGACATAGGCAGGGAAAGAACTCTGATCCAGGAAGCTGAAGATGAGACGCAGGTGTGCCGAGAAAGGCCTGGAGAGCAGAGGGACCGTGACAGGAATCTTAGACTGCTGACCTTAGCTTCAACCAGACTTAAACACTATCTCAACAAACGTTAGTGGTCCCCAGAGGAAGAACCCTGCAGACCCTGCTGATCATCTCCTTTTCCCATGAGAGGACATTTTTGGTTACTCAGTTAAATATCAAATCATGTAATTAGGTGCAGACATACATGGTCCCCAGAGGATGGACCTCTGATCTTTCTTTGTATAGTTTTCATTGATTCTATGATGTATCTTTGTTTACCGGATGGATCGGCACATTTGAAGTGTCCTAATGACGTTGTTGAGCCACTGAATTTTCCTCCAGCGTACGAGAGGAGCCGAGGATCGAACCACCGACTTTCTAATTAGTGGACGAGCCGCTCCACCTCCTGAGAGCCCCGAGTGTGTTGCTGCAACTGGAAAGATAAAATAGATAGTTTGTTCGATAAAGGGGACAAACTCATCTGTCTCTGTTCCTGTCTTTGCCTCTCCTCCTCTCTGCTGTGATGCATGTTGGGTAGCGGGATGTGTCGGCGTCGGCCAACAACGCTGGGTGTTGTTCCTCTTTCGGGGATTCATCTCCTTCCTCTCCCTCGCGCCAACATCAAAGCCGAGAGTCTGCCGCTCACGCAGATCTCCTCCCCAAGCGAGCTGGGAATTACCTCCGTGTGTAATGTTTCCTCGTCCGTCCGTTTAGCAGCAGCACGTCCCTCCCGCCCATCGCCGTTAGTCAGTTGACATATTGAGGGCACGATGAAGGCTTTACGTTCCTGCCAGAGGGAGCGACACACTTAAAGGCAGCAGGTGGAGGGAAAGGAAAAGTCTTTTTAACCTATGAGAGAGCAGTTTCATATTTTATGACATAAATCCACATCTTTTCCCTTCATGGCCTTTTCTCATAGCGTTCGTTCTGGTGACGCTGCCTGGTTTTATTTTATGCATTATTCAGAAGCAGCTGCACAGAGGGGGGTGGAGGGGTGGAAACTGTGGCGAGAACAGCCCCACGATGAATACATCATCAATCTGGACAGGGTGTTTAGTGCTGCTGAACCCAGTGTTCAAGAAGGGCGACTCCACTGGTTGTTAAAGAAGTCAGATTGTATTGAAGTCTATGGGAAAATGTCCCTACTTCTCCTTGATTTATTAGCTCAGTAAACGTTTTCCTAATGAGTTTATGGTCTCAGTCTCTAGTTTCAAGTCTTCAATACAATACTTCACAAGAGTGACCAGGCGTTTGTGTCAACTATGTGTGAAATGCAAAGTGGAGAACCGAGATCCACAAATAATTTTTTTGCTTCACACAGAAAATTGATTCACAAATGTAGTTGTTAGAAAAGAAAAAGTTTTAATGTTTAGGATATTTGTAAATCAATTTAATTTTCTTTTTTTTAATTTTATTTTATTTGTGGAAGCCATTTTATATTTGCAAGATATTTTAGTGAATTTCTTTTTTTTTTAATTTACAGATTTAACACAGATTGTTGTTGGTTCAACCTCGTAGGAACCAGATCCAAAATGCTCACCTGGATTTGGTGGGTGGAGACAAAATGACACTTCCTGTTTAGTTTGTAGATTTGATGCAGACAGACCGAAGCTGGTGCAGCTCTGCTGCTGAGGTGCCCTTGGGCCTCCTCCTGCAGTGGGAAACTGCTGCTCCTCAGTCACCTCCGCCCGTGTGAGGAGCACACATTGACGGTGTTGGTGAATCTGAATGTGTAAACAGGTTTAAGAGCGACGTGGAGCTGAGCTGGAAGCTGCAGCTGCTCCACCTCCTTTAACCCGGCGCTGGAAATGAGCTTTGATCCGGCTAATTCTTCTGCTGCTGGGAGGCTTTCCGGTGGACCCCGAGCTCCCAGCAGGCTTTGTGTCACCACTGTTTTAACATGGTTATGTTAATCGGCCGTGCGGTGGCGAGGCATTAAGGGGTTTAAACAGAGCGCCGACACAGACTCAACAAAATTCCCGGCTCTTAAACTTTTAATAGTGACTCAGTTTCCCTCCGATTGATATTTATTCTCATTTCGTCATCAACGCTCTGACCAGCAGCATCTGTCATGAAGAATTAGCTGAGGAATTTCTGTTTACGTCCAAGGTACTGAACCAAGGACTGGGATTTTCAGTGTCGTTTTACAGCTAAATCAATACGTGGTTATATACAGACAGCAAAATTACTGCAATACAATATGCTGCATGGCATCAGTCCATTAAATCACAGCTCTCAGTGGTTCATTTCCACAGTAATGATGACAAATTAAGATGACATAAAGTTTATATTTCCATGTCAGCTCTTTAGCTCTTACAGCCAAGACTGCTGATCGTTTCCATGCACTTTTAATAATCAGCTTATGAGCTCAGATTTTTTTCAGTATTCCCCTTTAATTTCCCCTTAAGTCGGTTGAAAGTCAGATGAAACATTTTCCTGCTGTTTGACAACTTTACAAACTCAACTCCTCAAGAGCTGAATGTAGATTTTACCACGTGTTTATTGTTTAAAATAGTCATGTTTAAAATAATTTAAAATTGTATTTTGTGTCTTCTCTGCCTCAGTTTGTGCACATTTACCTCATAATTCAGGTTAGATGTGTTAGCTCTGACAACTAGACTCAAATGTAAAATCAAGCTGTGTAGGTTTGAACTGTGTTTGCTGTTGAAGGAGGATTCACATGGTTTTAGCTGAAATATTCACGTTGCTCGAGGTTGTTTGTTTAAAGAGGTCATGGAACAAACTCCTATGTCTGAGGAGCTGAACCCTGCAGTTCCCCTAAAGTCCACCAGAGTCCGGTCCAGCAGCGAGTCAGTCCAGAGACTCCATGTTCAAATGTCAACATGTTTCCAGCCTGGAACAGAAACAGGTTTAGTGTCTGTGACTAATTTTCTCCTTCATGACGACTGTAGGGGGAGAATTAAAATAAGTCATTGTTTTGTTTTTTCTCAGTTTAACCCACTTTAATCTGCTTTTTTCTGGTGAAGCTCTGATGAACGGGCCGGCGGCGGCGGCGGTCGTACGGTCAGGGTTTTGTATTTTTGGTTTTTGTTCATTCTGATGAAGAATGATCATTGGTTTCTTTCAGACAGCTGTGATGCAGGGAGTTGTCTGTGTCTGTTTTTCTCTGTCACTGCAGACGTTCATATTTTTAGATTGTGGATTTGGTCCAAAGGAAGGAGACGTCCCCGGTCCTCCTCCTGTTTCACACTCTCTTCCTGTTTGTGTGGTTGTATTTTAAAGGATGACTCTGTGATAATCGATCACATCCTGACTCTGATTTATCTTGTTCCTCTGCTCCACAGACCTTTGTTGTAGATAATAAAAACACATCAATGAGCCACACTGCTGCACTGGTCAAATGTGGATAAATCCACCGCTGAACATAGTCCCCAACAATCCTGTTTGCTCAATTAGAAGAAGACCTAGAGAACCACAGATGGGGTAAGAGGGTCAGAGAGTTTGGGGTTTTATTTGTTTACAATAAGAAAAATGTAAAACAACATCAGACTTCTCCTTTAAATTGACCTGCTAAAGACTGAATGCGTCACAGTCAGTGGCTCTTCCATATGTGTCCAACAGGCGGATCCTTCTCAGTCGAACCAATCCCAAGAAAGAACGAATCATAAAAATAACGTTGTAAAAAAAAAAAGAAAAGACACCAGCAGAGAGCCAAGTGTTGGTCAAAAAATACAACCGTTAAAACCAAGGACCTTAAAAAAGTGCGAAAGAAAAGTTATGTGTTGTCATGGTTGCTAGGCAACAGGAGCTGTGCTTCACGGCGGCAACGGTCAGAACAAAGTGAAAATCCTCCGTAGCCCAGATCGTCTCATTTCATTTCAGCCTTCACGGTCTACAGCGGCTACGAAGGACCAGGCCTTCGTAGACTGTCCCTGAAGGATGCAGCGCCTGAACTGGGACACAGCTAATGACCCTAAAACAAACGGTCAGGGATTCATGCACACGCAGTCACAAGCTAACTGACAACATAGAGAAATAAAAGATGCTAACTACGCTAACCACTCCGATTCGTCAACTAGTCTCTGATTCTGGTCTCAATAGCCTCATCTGAGTCCTTCATCCTCTCTGCTCTTTCACCTGTCGACCTGGAGCCAGCAGGTGGTGGGTGGGGCTAAAGGCCAGGTCCAGGTCTTTCAATCAGGAAGTGGATGAGCTGTAAATTTTTCACCATAGCACATGATTTTAAAAACACTTCTGTGTGAACTTTAAAGAGTCGTTGAACGTGAAACCAAAGCTGTTTTGTGGGAAAA
Source organism: Rachycentron canadum (assembly GCA_038496675.1). NCBI lineage: Eukaryota > Metazoa > Chordata > Actinopteri > Carangiformes > Rachycentridae > Rachycentron > Rachycentron canadum. The sequence goes on from CM076652.1 coordinate 1,619,128, forward strand.
AACAAAAAGAACAAAATCACAGTTGGGAGCGTTTAGAGTCTTTAGACCAAGAGGCCTCACGTCCATCAACAGTGCAAATGAAAATCAATGGCTCACCAACGGGAAATCGTTGGCTTCCAAATGAGAGAAGGCAGAGATGCCAGTCACACCTCCATGAGGCTGATTGATGAGAAACAAGAAGCACCGAGGACGCCAGAGTCCCGAGGGAACCCAGCGGAGACACAAGACAGCACAGTTGGACCCGCCGGAGAGGATCCAGGACCACGGTTTGATTTAACAGGGAACGATTACAGGCTCCAAAACAACACTGTGGACGACCTGAGACTGACTGGACATTTTTATCGATTGAGTGATTGGTGGATTTGATGGATAACATGAGTTTAGAAGTGAATGAATGTGTTGTTATTATCCCGCCAGGACAGATGAAGGCCTCGTCATCCTCGCTGCTGCGGTGGCAGTGGTGCTCCTCGCCGCTAAGTGATGTGTTTTTCATGTCTGAGGTGTTTCCTCCGCTCATCCATCTGCGATTGAAATGTCAGGACTGGGTGGCCCGAGCTTCAGCCGCAGGAAACGCATGGAGAGGCAGAGATGACTCGATAGTGCGGCATCCGCCCGTTGCCATGGCAACTTAGTGAAACTACAGCCGTTGGGAGGAGGAGGAGGGTGACAGGAAGCCAGGTTGTCTGGATGCAGCGAGGACGACGTGATTGACAGAACTGGCACAGAACACACAGAGAGAGTGGAAGTGGCAGTTTGGCGCCGAGAGAGAAGAAAGAGTCTCGGAGAAAACGGCTGTGAGATTCGACATGACAAGCCCTGATCTGCCTCACATGGATTATTCCTGTTTACACGCCCTCTCTGCATGCAGAATGAGGGGAATATTTGATGCTAGAAGTTTTTCAAACTGTGGGTTACCCCCAGTCAGGCGCTGCATTAAAGTTTGACAGCGTAGGTGGAATATAAATGCGGCGCCGGCTGAGGCCTGAGCGTCGCTCTCGTTCTGAGATTAGCGGGATCCGTTCCGCGGCTGATACTCGGGGTCTTTGTGTTACCACAGAGCCGCCCTTGGTGTGTCTTTGTCATTTGTCATGTTTAAAGTGGGGCTGTCGAGGGAGTGGAGGGCTTTGTTGTGTGGAGTGGTGGGTGGGAAGTTGGGGGGGGGCAACAAGCCTCAGGCTGCAGATCATATTTCATCGTTTAAGCGGCGCATCGCCTCCAAACTCCCCGCTGTCCGGCTCAGATGAGAGATAACAGTGGGAGGCTTCATGCCGACAGCTTTGAGGCCTCTTCATCACATCAGTGAGCCGGGCTCTCTGAGAAACCTCAGTGAGGACCACACCCCGGTCAACACAGCCCAGCGGCGAGGTGGGGAGGGAGGAGTCATAATGTCACGGGCAGAAGCTGCAAGGTCTCAGAAACATTTATCTTTATTGACAGCGAGTGACTGCGGGAGTTTGTATGTCAGACAAATCCAGACAGATGCAGAGCGTCGACTGTAGGACACAAGTCAAGTAGCTTCATCTGAATGGCATCTTTCAAAATAAAGCTACAAAGTAGTTTTTTGAGCCAAGGAAGCAAAACAGAAGCAAAGACAATAGAAAGAATCAAAGGAACCTGGAAAAGTTAAAATCCTGAAGAAACCAGACGTTCTCTTGTCTCGTCATGTGTCAACCATTGGTTTGTGAATTTCTAGTTTGTAATTGAATTTGTCTGTCGGCCATCTTGGTTTTTAGAAACCAGAATAAACCATATTTGGAGGAGAAGGTGGAGCTGAGGAGGAGTGAGGGGTGGAGCTGACCTGCTCTGTACTCTAATGACAATGGGGGGGGGGTGACGTGACAAAGGGTGACACTTGGTTTTCTGTAGGATCATCATAAATCAGGCTAATGATGGATCATCACTCTGACATTTAATAATGACAATTGAAAGATCAGTGCATAAATAGCCACAGTCCATCCTGTGTAATGACGGCTGCTCAGTTCTTCTCGCTCCAAAGAAGTGACGGAGCGGGCACAAGTATCGATCAAACCGCCACTAAAGGGTGTTTCTTCTGTCCATTAACAGTGAAGTGGGAGTGGGACTGAGGCTCCTGCACCAAACTCCAAAACCAGCCATATTCACAACTTCATTAACCTGACGGAAATAATATGTGCGGCTGTGTCTCTTTGTGCAAACACACAGGTTAATGTCTCCGGCCTGTGTCCTGCTGGAATCACTGAAAAGAAACAGAGACAGTAAGTCAGAGCTCTGACACCTCCTCCAGAGGGTGCAGAAAAACTCAGCTCTAAATCTGCTTTCATTGACTTAGTAAATTACATGTACAGTTACTTACTATATAACAATTCCTTCTAAACTGTGAAACAGAAACAAATACAGTACAAATAGACCCTCCAATAGAAATCCAGTGTTTAACCTCATTAAAGGCCACATGATGTTTATCTATAGTACAGAAACATGATGAGTGAAATAATCTGTCAACACCATGACTGAGTGTTTACAGTTCATACGTCACAAACCATGTGTGGAGATGGGAGGCGGGGCTAAATAACCCTGAAACCTTGTCACAAAAGAGAGCCAGCGTTAGCATTAGCACAAACGCATATGCAAACTGACGGGTGACGTCGTGAGGGTTGACACTGAAGATCACAGTGCTGGTCGTTGGAGTACGACTGAGTTTTTTAAAAGGTTTCTGATCAGGGACAAGACTGAAGGGACAAAAGAGACAATCCACAGGAGCAAACATCAAGGACAAAGAGTCTTTCTGGGATTTTTAATAATTCAAGTCCTGTTTCAAAAACTGTGCAAATGAGCAGAACCTTGATACAGTTTAGTACAAACCAAGAATTGGAAAGCTGTTGATCTGTACAACAAGTTCTGTGTTTTACACAAAGGCCATGAAGTGATTTTCTGGCTCCTTTTGATGTTTGGTAGATTGTGGGTCCTGGTCTGTTTCTCATCAGCTCACACTAATTGGAAGCTACAGTCTGAACGTGCTGCTGACTGAGCTGAATGAATAAACGCTGCACTTAAACTACTTTCTATGAGTCTCATGTCTGAGTAAAACAGGTGAAAGAGGGGGTGACTAGTTCATTTTCTGCTCAGACATTCAGGTGACACGGCTGCTAACGGCTTCAGACGGGTTTATCTGCAACATTTCCTCAGTTTTCAATTATTTAAAGAGTTTCCTCCACAGAACTGTCCTGGTCCCAGACCCAGACCTGTTCAGGAGCATTAATGTCTGTTGTTGTGATTGTTATTGGTTGTTTGCTTGTTAATATAAAACTTCCAATGTGTTTGCCACTTAACCTGTGCCACTTAAGCAGGTGACTTCATCAGTTGTCATGGTAACATTACTGTCAGTTCCTGTAAATGAAAGGAAGATGGTAAACTCATCATGTAGGGAAAGAAATGTACATTTCATGATGTTTCTCTCATAACAAAATGCTTCTCAGATGGTTTTGTGTCATTATTCATTTTCTTCCACTTAGATGTTAAAGGTCCCTTCGGTCTAAAGGTAGATGTTAAAGGTCCATAC
>CM076652.1:1653871-1691459 GCA_038496675.1 Rachycentron canadum
ACAGGACAAATCAGGGCTTGTTAGAAAGAGCTGATTCTCTAGTTGAAGGAGAAACAAACAGCTCCTCCATCAGGAGAACGAGGCTCTGAAGACCCGATGGAGGAGGAGGAGATGATTGTGTGTTTGACATCATGGAGGGTTGACTCTTGGTCAGATGTCAGTGGTACATTTGAATAAAATGGTCTCCAGTATAGCGTCCACTCCCTCTCTTCTACTTCCTGTCTCTCTCTGGCTCCAGGATTTGTTCCCGTAGCTCCACTCCTGCTACACAACGCTGTGTTTTACTGAAATGCCGTGGCCTCAACGGTCAGAGATCATAGTTTCTGCATTTATTTCATCTGCTGAGGGAACAGTCAGCTCCATCCGTCTGTGGCGTTAGCTTTTTCTCGCTCACACTCTCATGCACACTCATGGTGATGCTCCAGCACAGAGAGAGAAAGACTCTCCTGTAGCTGATAAAAGTATTTAGTAATGCATTATACATCCCACATTCAGACCCCAGAGCAGTGCTGTTTAACCCAGCAGGACTGCCAGCCGGGGCACTTTTTTTTAAGTGCTGAGTATTGACATTCTGTGAATGGATTAGAGCAGCACAAATGTGAAATATTTATGTATTTCTTATACTGAGGGTTGGAGCTCTCAGGTTTCTGTCATCCTAATATGGCAGACATCTCATAAAGTAGTCCCATTCCTCCATGTTTTATTCAGCACTCGCTAATATACACAGCTACACACAGACTGCTACTACCAGAGCTGTCGTCAGGTGAAGAGCATGTGACTTAATGTTCATGCTTCATTTTCACAGATTAAAAAAAACAAAAAAACACTGTCCGACCTTTAGATGTGATGAAACTACTGTTGAAAACATGTCTCAAATATCTCGTTGTCAGGTTTTCACCTGATTCTAATGATAGATGTTAAAGGTCCATACGGTCTAAAGGTAGATGTTAAAGGTCCATACGGTCTAAAGGTAGATGTTAAAGGTATTAATACAGTAAAAGTATCAAAGGTCTCACAGCCTGTGTTCAGAAACTGAGCCTTAAAAGCAGCCATCAGGACTTCTGGGACTTTGTGATGTCACAACAAAGCAGTCACTGCCCTCAGTCTGTCTTGCAGGATTGGGTTTCTCTGTCAGAGACAAAAAAATACATCTACGTCGGATATTTTTCTTTAAATAAACAAATATCAACATATTCTGGTGTTAACTTCATCACTAATTAGGAAATTTACTAAGTGAAAAATGAAACATGAAATTAAATATACTGAAAACACACAGGCCAATCAACTGCTGCTGAGCCCTGGTGTGGACCAGATCTGACAAATAAAACCAAAATGGTTTGACTGGATGATTGCAAAAATGAAGTAGATGAGAAAATACCAAGTTTTGTTTAATTATTTTATTTCTTAGCCTTTAAAACTGAACTCAAATGTTTGATTTCAGAGTCAAACCAGGAGTCAGTGTGGCGTCTTTAACAGAACAATGTTACTGGATGAAGATAAATCTGCAAATCATGAATCAGCGTGAACCCACTACTGAGGATAAATGAAATAAATAGAGGTGATCTGACATGTTTATCGATGAAAAGTGGAGCGACAGCATCTGAACATGAGGCGGAGAATCAGATAAATAACTGCCTGTGTTTTCAGCTGGAGAAGGAAAAGGGTCCGTCTGTGCTTCAGGCTTCAGTTTATCTGTAATTAATGCTGCTGATTGTGGCTTTGATGTATCTGACCTTTCTTTTTGGACAGATTCTTTGTTAATAACTCTCCTCCCTGCAGACAGACGCCGTAATGACCATCACATCCTCTCTAGTGTTTATTAGCTGCTCACTTTTTTTCCATTAGACTCGGCTGAAAATCTCAGTTTGACCCCAGTCGGTGATTTGCTGCCCTTCAACCCCTCGACCTACTAAAGAAAGTGCCTTTGAGCCACTTGCTGAACACCCACCAGCTCCGTTTGCTTCTCTGACCCCCCCTCTGACTCCCCTGTGGGCAACAGAAAACTGGATTATTCCTTTGCACGTCAACAGTGCAAGCAGAAAAAAAAAAAACATGAAACGGCTCATGTGCTCTTACCTCTCAAGGACATCTCATGCAGCAGATCTCGACTTCAATCCAATTTATTTCTAAAGTACTATCAAAGCTGCTCCAGACAAGATTTTGATGTAAAAATCCATCCGTTTTATCTGCCTGAATCACACTGAAGAGCGTCGGCACCAACCGTCGGCTTCTCCGTTTGTCCAAATTAGAAAAAAACATGGTGGCAACTAAGACTCACCGGGAAAATCTAGTTTCTATAAAGACATATAAAACATATAATATATAAAATAACATGGAGGATGTTGTGGATTTTAATGCCAGGTTCATGTTGCATTGTTCAAATACAACAACAAATATCTTTTATTCCAAGTCAGAGATATCATGAACATCAATGAGCCACGGTTTTGGAAACAAAACACAACAAACTCTATAATAAACCCCATTGTTTCTGCAGCGCCCTCTGGTGTGTGGAGACTGGCAACTTATAAGATTACAACTTATATCATATTAAAGGTTCATATTTTAACTTCTCCTGTGTTTTATCTGAAGTGTTGATATCTTTAAGAACCAAAAACCACCTCAGTGTAGTTTTACATCTCCTTTTTCAGACCACATGGAGGTCTACCTTTAGACCGTATGGACCTTTAACATCTACCTTTAGACTGTATGGACCTTTAACATCTACCTTTAGACCGTATGGACCTTTAACATCTACCTTTAGACCGTATGGACCTTTAACATCTACCTTTAGACTGTATGGACCTTTAACATCTACCTTTAGACTGTATGGACCTTTAACATCTACCTTTAGACTGTATGGACCTTTAACATCTACCTTTAGACTGTATGGACCTTGATTCAAAGTATCTTCCACATCCTATTTTATCACCATAGTTCACCTGTGGTGTGTAACTCAGTCCATTTAAAGGCCTTTAAAATCTCTTTAAACATTCAGCTAATTACAATGCAGCCAATGTTTGTTCTTATCTAGTTTCAAAAGCAGCTGAACCAGGCATCTTAAATGCCACAGTGTCGAGGCTAATGGAGGAGGAGGACATCATGGATGTGTGTGTGAATGTTCCCTAGTCAGATAACTAGATCTATTGTTTATTTAACAAGAAAAATAAACCTTTCAACTCAGTTACTTCAGTTCAACTAATTTGTTTTTTACTGTCTTTCTTTCCAAGGGTTTATTTTACTTTAGTGTTCTCATAGATTTTACCTTTACGTCAAAACTCTGTGGGCCCACAGTCTGTCTCTAAACCTGGACCTGGACTCTGGGTCTGAGCTTTAAACCTTCATCCCCTATAATGACCATCAGGGGGCGACTCCACTGGTTGTTAAAGAAGTCAGATTGTATTGAAGTCTATGGGAAAATGTCCCTACTTCTCCTTGATTTATTAGCTCAGTAAACGTTTTCCTAATGAGTTTATGGTCTCAGTCTCTAGTTTCAAGTCTTCAATACAACATGATGTTCATTTTTTAAATGATGATCCATTTAGAGGAAAATAGACCAGAAAGCAGGGGATGAGTTAGGGGGCGTGGCTACTGAGTGATTGACAGACTGTACCACCCAATCAGGACAGAGTACAGAGCAGGTCAGCTCCACCCCTCACTCCTTCTCAGCTCCACCTTCTCCTCATCATGGTGGGTTGACACCTGTCACCCCAGATTAATCATTGGTCATTGATCATTGACCAATTTGTAAAGATCTATCAGGTCAGGTTTCACTTGTGCTGATTCAGACACTAACGTGAAGTTTGACGACTCAAACTAACAAAGAACTGAGAGGGTTCATTATGTTAACAAAGACCATCAACAATGTCATCTGCCATAAATGACAAAAAAAAAATCAATGAAATAAACAGGGACACTTTTAAAGTTTTATCATCTCAATAACCAACAGGGAATGTTGCTGACTGGACAGAACATGTTGATCCTAACTCTGCTTCACAGAAAGACAAGTGCTGATTTATAAAGTAAAGTAAGAGGAGGGTTATTTTCTCTGCTGCTGAGAGTCACATGAAACCTGTGGCCCTGTGGTTCAGAGGAGTCTCTGTACGATCCTGAGCTCAGTCGTCAGGAGGCTGATTTCCACCTCTGTAGAAACAGAGCGAGGCACTTACACCTGACAGGGAGGCAGGAGCTGAGTGAGCACATGTAGATGTAGGTTTGTTCCTTCGTGTCCACAGCAAAGTGAGTTCAGTCGTTTTTAAATCACGAGTAACAGCAGAAGAGAATTAACACAAAGAGGCAGATAGTTCTTCAGCAGGTGAGTTCACTGAACACCTTATTAACCTAACGTCAGGGACCTGTTGATGCTAACAGAGGAGAGATGGGATTTCAAGTCTTATACTCAGGTCCTCTCTTCTGATTGGCTCAGATCCTCTCTTCTGATTGGCTCAGATCCTCTCCTCTGATTAGATCAGATCCTCTTTTCTGATTGGCTCAGATCCTCTCTTCTGATTGGCTCAGATCCTCTCTTCTGATTGGCTCAGATCCTCTCTTCTGATTGGCTGACTGACCCGTTGTTCCTAGAGCTCAGAGCTCAGCCTGAGGGAGGAGATGTAAAACTACACTGAGATGGTTTTTGGTTCTTAAAACACAAATGTAAAACTAAACCATGAGTGAAGTCAGGATGTGAACTCCAACATCCACCATGACAACTTGACTTCCTCTGTGGTACCTTTAAAAAAAAGCTTGGTGCCAGGCTGTGTCTGGATAAATTAGCACCATATAAAGACCATTTCTAGAGACTGAGTCGTAGAAAATAAAGAGATGATCAGACGGAGACGTTCACGTTCTGGAGACGTGAGGTTTGAGTTTTAACATCATATCTCCACAAACAGAGAAGAAGATAAACTGTGATCATCAATAACTTCATCATCTTTTAATAAACTGGAAAATGAGCTCTACACATCATTATCGCATTAGATGCAATATGGACTCGTTCTTGAACAAACACAGCACGTACTGCAGACACACACACACACACTATAAACAGGTTGTGGCAGTATATCTTCCATCTGTGCTGTTTGTCTTGGGATGTCTTTGTCAGATTTTCTCTGTATAGACTTCACTGTTTGTTTTGTCTGGTTTCAGACATTTAATGTTGTTGTCAGAAAACGACCAGTTTTATCTCCAGTCCATTCAACATTCGTTCTGACTGGTCGAGCTGGGAACTGCTGGGCTGTTTTTCTGTTTCAAGACTAATCTATTCATCTGTAAATCTGAAAACAGTTTGTGTTATACTTGTGTTAACACCTGAAACAAATTCAGTTCAAACAACACAGAGCACAGGTCCCATAGGTTACACTATGAGTTAAAGGTCCTATATTTACTTTAATTTTACACTTGTTTTATCTGAAGTTTTGATCTCTAGTAACCTCCAAGAGAGCTCTAGTAATAACAGGTCAGTCAGCCAATCAGAAGGGAGGATCTGATCTTCTCTTCTGCTTGGCTGACTGTTTTGTGAGAGAGCCAGTAAAAAATAGAAGATTTCAGGTAAAACACTCAGAGAAACCAAATCCTGGTTGGATGGTGGGTCCAGGTGGGCGGGACTTGGGGTGTGGCTGAAGGCACAGGCTGACTGCTTTGTTATGATATCACAAATTTCCATTAGTCCTGAGGCTGGTTTTAGGGCTTAGTTTCTGAATCCAGGCTGTGAGCATTTCTCTGTGACTGAGACCTTTGATACTTTCACTGTATTAATATAGAACCTAGACCTGCTTTATAATCAGAGACCACATGGAGGTCTACCTTTAGACTGTATGGACCTTTAACATCTACCTTTAGACTGTATGGACCTTTAACATAGTCATCAACAGCTGACCTTAAAGGATGAGGTTGCTGGTATTTTATAATTTTATTCTTCTCATTCAATCCTATGATAAAATAAACAAAACCAACATTAGTTCAGCTCGAGTATCCCTAATCCCTAATTCTAAGTCAGATTTGACTTTCTGTTATCAGTAGAAACAGTATTAATATTGAACCTAGACCTGCTTTATAATCAAAGAAGACATGTATGTCCACCTTTAATGGACCTTTAATGTTGTGGAAAAGATTGTGTTTGTGGTTAAAGACAATTAATGTTGACTGCTTGTTTGTTTTGGACATGAACCTCTGTCTCTTCTGCTTTAAATTAAGAGCAACACAAATGAATCAGTCATTAATCAATGAATCATCAGTTTCTACAACATTATAACCTTCATGAAGGAGGATTTATCGCAGCACTGTTGTTAGACTAATTTAATGTATAAGGGTCAATGGGTTTAACTGCATATGACGATACAGATCAGACTTTGCATTTTTGATCAATAGAATCACGCAGATTAATTTAGAATCAATACATCAATGACCATTATCTCCAGTTTACAGCCGAGACATGAGCAGAACAGCGTGTCCCTACTGCAGCTCTCTTTTCTTTAACTGACGTCACCGGCCTGCAAGTCAAAGCACCATGTTGCCAAAACATCAGGACATCAACATCGCCACATTAAATCCCCCCTGCCCTCCCTTCCTCCCTCCTCCCTCCATCCAACATTGATTTACTATTAAACCAGTCCCATGTGTGAGCTCCATCCACCCCCCCCACCCCCCTCTCTCCCTCCTACCACACACACTCCTTGTTAGCATCGCCAACATTAGAGTTCGCACTTATCCTCCACTCCCACAAGTCACACTTCTCTCTTTAATCAGCAGCTCATCTACTGTTAATTACCATCACACACTCATTGTAAACACACACACACACACACAGGGCGGCAGTGTGACCTCTGTTTGTTGGGACACGTGTAAAGCTGTGGTCACCTGTGCGTTGAGTGCGGAGGAGGCAGAAACAGATGGGTTTTTATATCAGCTCCGACTGGATACAAGACCGACGGCGCCGCGTTGTGCTTTCGCACTCACGTTACTTTGTTGTGACTGATAGTGGCCAGACGCTCCCACAATGCATCTCTGTAGAGGTTGAACACAAATACCTCAGACAGATTCAGTTAAGACTCAAAACTTCCACATTAGTAAAAAAATTAACAAAAGTATGGGAATTAAAAACCATTAAAGGTCCAAGTTTTATATAAATCTTTCCTAGGTCCATATTTTAACTTCTCCAGTGTTTTATTTTGAAGTGTTGATGTCCATAAGAAGATATATTTGGTTTTAAGAACCAAAAACAATCTTAGTGTAAATTTACATCTCCTCTCGATGTAAAGACCGTATGGACCTTTAACATCTACCTTTAGACCGTATGGACCTTTAACATCCACCTTTAGACCGTATGGACCTTTAACATCTACCTTTAGACTGTATGGACCTTTAACATCTACCTTTAGACTGTATGGACCTTTAACATCTACCTTTAGACTGTATGGACCTTTAACATCTACCTTTAGACCGTATGGACCTTTAACATAATCATCAACAGTTGACCTTAAAGGACAAGGCTGCTGGTATTTTACACTTTTATTCTTCTGTGAAAAAAAAAAAAATGTTCGTCCAACTCAGGATACTTACAGACTTTTTTGTATTTTCTTTCTTTATTTATTGTCTTAATAATAATTTCAAGAAAAAAACATCCCAAAAGACGAATGTTAAATGTTTAAAAACACCCCACAAATACTTAGTGACATTAAAAACATGTTGACGTTAAACGACTCTGTATTTAATTAAATTTAATGACAGTTTTTGCCAATGAAAGTGAAGGAGAGAGTGGAGGGAACCTCAGCAGGACAGCAAACGCAGCATGAAATATTTTTAATGTTTATTGCAAAATGTTCTTTCTTAATTCTTTACTCATAAACTCTGGTACCTGTGGTGGACGGTCTCTCCCACACTGACACAGAGGTGCTGTCTGATCTCACTGCTGTGGTGAAGGTTGGGTCAGGCTCAGATAAGTCTAAAGGCTAATGGCCCAGCACTGGGCCGACAATGGAGCGACTGCAGTCATGATGGAAATAAATTAACATTGACTGGAAAAGGGAAACGGGAAACAAACAGCGATCTCTCTCTCAACTGTGTTCGATGAGGTCAGATCATCCACCCTGACCTCCACACCCTCTCCCTTCTCACAAAGACCCAGATCGAGCACCAGATTCAAGAAGCACAAAATCCTCAGATAAGAACGTGACATTGAAACGGTTAAAAGCTCGAGACCAGTGTTTCTCAAACTTTTTCAGACCAAGGACTTACACACTAAAATAAAACTCAGGGACTATTTAACTCCCAAACATCAGTGTTGTGGTGGTTGTGTGGAAAACTATCATGAAAATGATAGATTGACGGTGACAAAACAGGAAATGAGAGATTAGAAAGGAACCTCGTGCTGTTTATTCACCACTGTGGTGTGAAGGCCCTGTGCCTCATGAACTTCAGGACAAGTGCTGCTCTGCTCACTGTCCAGATGTCACTGAGACTTGTGCACCACAAGTGACATCATAGTTAAACTCATCACTTCCTGTAGCGTCCGTTGTGTTGGATGTTTCAGTTGATTCTCTTTCACTGACCTGGTCTTCAGCCTCAGTGATTCTGTCCATTGTCAGTGTTTGATCTTTATAAGGCTGAAAACTGGAGACATTTAATCCCAGAGCAGCAACAGTTAGCTCACAGTTAGCTAACAGTTAGCTAACAGTGAGCTAACAGTAAGCTAACACTAACTGTCAGCTGATCACTTCTGACATATATCATAACATAAACTGTGACTGATGAAGCTACGTGAGTCGCAGTCAGATACACTGTAGAACAACAATTAAATAGTGTTTAAATTTACAGATGAGTTGATTTAATACTGAAAACAACACGTAGCCCGACACGGCTCAGTAGCTCCGACAGTTTGACAAACATTAAACAGGAGATTTGAACTCATTTACTTCCACCACACTTTGAGAAAGGCTCTAAACATGTAGGTGGAGCAGGTGGAGTCAACTTCTCTACTTCTCCCTTGATGTATTAGCTCAGTAAACATTTTCCTCATGAGTTTCAGTCTCTGGCTTCAAGTCGTCAATATAACACGATGTTCATTTTTTCATGGTTCTGTTGATAGGCGACATCTGGTGGTCGTAGTGATGACGTTGTGATTGTAACCATGACAACAGAGGTGGTCCGATGTTACTTATTTCCACTCAAATCTTTTCCTGAACCTAACCAAGACATGGCTGTTATTATAGTTATATTATAACCACAGTGATGAATAATGATTAATAAGTAATTTTATGCCTTTATTTTGATAGTCACAGCGGAGGATTGACACGCACACAATGGTCCGTCTAGTTGGGATTCGAACCAGCGACCTCCTGCTCAGGGCTCAGTCGGCTAACTGCAGCCTGAGCTGATAAACCTCAGGTTTTTGTGTAAACAAAAAGTTATGTTGTCAAGGTTGCTAGGCAACAGGAGCTGTGCTTTGCAACCCAACGGAAAGTTTTGTCCGTAGACGGTCTCATTTCAGTTCGGCCTTCGTGGTCACGAAGAACCACATCTTCGTAGACCAGGTCCTCCACAGGATGCAGCCCCTGGATTGGACTCATGGGACTCATTCACAAGTTTCTTATTATAATCATGACAACCAAGGTCCAGTACGCCTGCCGCCGTGGAGCAGCTATTTCAGGCTGCTATGGGTCGTCCAGGTTGGAGGAGGAAGAGTTTGTCACCAGAAAGTAGATGTGTTGATTGTACGAAGTGAAACCTGTCAGCTGTTAATTTATTACTGCATCTTTATTATTCATGTGAATGGACCTTTAATGTTGTAGGAAACTTAATTGCTTCAAACGCTGTTGGTAAATGCTCAGATCTACAAAGCCGCCATGAAGTACAGTGTTCGTATGTTCTCAGAGTCTCAGAGTCACTGCTGGACTCCAGGATTTCAAAAATCTGTTTCCAGTCCTCAGTGTGTCTCAGCTAAATATTCAACATAACGAGATGTTGACGTTTTCAAGTGCAAATTCATCCTCTGCACATGAAAAGACAGAGACCGACTTTATCCCTGCAGGAAAAGACATGACATGATTCGAAGACATGATTAGAAACCAGAAGGAGTTTGTGGTTGGAAGGGGTGGGGGTGGGGGGTGTCTCTGAAGACCTGGGTTTGATTGATTCCCCACAGAACAGCTACAAGTTTTCATCCTCAAGCTGAAAATGACTTTGACTGAACTGGTCTGAGGTTTGATGAGCAGGTGTGTGTTCATTTAGAAACACGCCCCCTCACACAGGGAGAAAATGGCCTGCTGTCATTATTTAATTAGCCAAAGTCACATTGGAGTAATCCTCCTGCTATTGTCAATTAAATGAAAATAATGGGCTGTTTTGCTCGTGCAGTCTAATCAGAGCAAATGTGCCACGAGCCCTCTGAGGGAGCGCGTGACGCAAATTAAGGGCGAACACTGACGTGTCTTGACTTGTGGAGCTCGTCTGACGCTGCTGCACGTTGACGTGAACGTCAGGAGGCTTCGACCCCTCTCACTTGACCCCCGTTTATCTGAGGTGCAAATGTGCTGAATTTCAATCCGCGGACTTGAGGACACTGCTGTTAATTACCAGCGAGGCTTAAATACAGCAGGGGGGAGGGAGGGGGGAGACGGGGGTTCTGGGTAATTAGGCGGGCAGTGGTGGGAATGTCTCTCCTCCTGCAGCCAGTCCTGTGACCTGCATCCTCTCTCTGTACCGGCCAAATACAAACAGCGAGCGGCTGCTCCCTCCTGACTCATGGTGCCGTCTGTCCTCGCCGCTCCAACCCGAGCTGACGAAGCCTTCACCTCGTTAACGCTCCGGAAACGTCCCGGTGGCTCGGTTTCCCCCTGGGGGGGGTGGGGAGGGGGCATGTAGCTTGTTAGTGTGATTCCCCGGATTAAACCTGGCTCAGGACCTTTTGTCCAACGTCTTTCCTGCCTCTTATCACTTTGACCTGCCTGATAAAGACAAGAACGACCCCCCCCCTCCTCTTCCTCCTCCTCCTCCCATCCAAATACAGCCCCTGCTTCATCCAGCCTTGTTGCACATTCTGTCTTTCTCTGACTTCAGGGGATGAACCTGTGGAGTGACACCGACAGGACTCTACTCTTCCAGAGACACAGTGAGGAGTGAAGACCGGAGGAGCTGCAGCTCCTGACACGCATTTAAAACCTGCGACAAAATATAATCTCCCCAGCCCTGTTTTCTTATTCCCCTCAGCTGTCAGAACCGCAGGCTGAGCCGCCACAGCTCTCAAGGACTACCGCAGTCCTCCCAACACACACACACACACACACAGGCAGAGTCATACAGCGATGAAACACTCACCAGTAGAAGTGGTGTCCATCACGTCCCATGCAGCAGCAGATATTCAGCAGGTATTCCTGGCATGGCTGCAGCAGCACAAAGTGTGTGTGTGTGTGTGTGTGTTTTATTTAAGGCATGCAGCGCTGCATGTTAACATCCAGCAGCAGCAGCGATTTTCTTGTTTTCCTTGAGTATCTCCAAGAACGAACGTCTTCTCTCTTTTCCTCTCCACAGCGACAGAGAGATGTAGAGAGAGAGGGAGAGGGGGGGAGCGAGAGACACTGAGAGAGAGAGAGAGAGAGAGAGAGAGAGAGACAGAGTGTGGGCATTAAATGCAGAGAAGGGTGAGAGACACTGAGAGTGAATGAGAGGTTATGTTTGTCATTCCTCCATCCTTCCTCTCCTCTGCTTTTGGAGAGATCCTCCATCACTGTATTACACACACACACACACACACACACACACATACACACATTAATACACACATTGGTATGTTCTAGCTCCCCAGAGACTGGCCAATGAGTGCTCAGCTCTGTGGCTCTGGGTGAATCCAATTGGCTTAGTAAACTTTCAGTCAGTCATGATCCCCTGTATCCCCACGGCAACGAGGAGGAGGAGGAGGACGATGACAAGGAGGAGGAGGAGGAGGACGAAGTGGTGGAGCAGGAGAAAGAAAAGGAGAAAAGAGGAGGAAAGGGAATAGGATGGAGAGAAGAAAGATAGAGGATTAGGAGGAGTGGATAAAGAAAAGTGGGAACTAAAGGAAGTAAAGTCGGAGGATGAAATGAGGAAGGAACAGGTAGAAGAGGAGGAGAAGGATGGGAACAACCAGGAAGGATGAAGCCTGGTTGGTCTCTGGTCGGGGTCATGGGTGGATGAGACTCACTGACGCTGAAGGTTGAGCTCGACGTGGGTCCTGATTAGGGAGCTGGAAAGGAGCCTCGGTTTGACCTCAGTCCTTGCTCCGCCCACATCTCAAACAGGTGTGGTGCCACATGACAGTTCAACCAATCATCATCCTCTGTGGCTGAACCATGAACTAAACCCTGCAGTTCCTCTACAGTCCACTAGAGTCTGGTCCAGCAGTCAGTCCAGAGACTCCTGTTAGACCTGCAGTTCCTCTACAGTCCACTAGAGTCTGGTCCAGCAGTGAGTCGGTCCACAGACTCCTGTTAGACCTGCAGTTCCTCTACAGTCCAGTTGAGTCTGGTCCAGCAGTGAGTCAGTCCAGAGACTCCATGTTCACATCAACATGTTTCCAGCCTGGAACAGAAACTGTTCTGGTCTCTGGAGAATTTCCTCCTTCATGAGACTGAACAGGAGAATTTAAAGGACTCACCTCTTAAACTCAAGGGTTAACGTTATGTAGAATTGAGGGCGTGGTCTCTTTGATTGACAGGTGGGATGAACATATAAAACTGTCATTCACCAACGTCTCGCTCCACACTTTTTGGATTCACTCAATGTTAGGGGGCGGAGTCAGACACTTCCAAGATGGCGACAGTGCAGCATCTCGCTCTGAGCTTCTGAAACCTGAGGGTGACGTCACAGGCAGCATCATCGTTATTTACAGCAGTGTTTTCAAACCTTTTCAGACCAACTGAAACAAAGCTCATGGACCCCTGACACCCCGAACATCTGAACGGATTTGCTCGTGGACCACCAGGCGTTGTTTGTGGTACATTGACATTGAATCTTGGTACCTGGCAACACAACAGACTTTCAACCACATAGCGACATGTAAAGATGCCGGTGACCAGCACAGGTTCTGTGGACCAGCTCTTCACTCATGCAGAGATATTGAAGGGATCATAGGAGCTGACCACGTGTCCTTATGGCCACTTTCCAGGCACCGGAGCCACATTGTCCTTGTCTACTTTGAGTGTGAGCTCCATATTCTTGGCAGCAAGTTAAGCACATTCTTGGTGGGCGCCTCTTGTCAACATTTCTTGACAAAATCACTAGCGTCGCAGCACAGGTAGTGCTGCCAAATCTATTTGTTTTAGGTGTACGGGAGATTTAATTACCACTAAGCCTTATGGCAACAACACCTACGAACAGGCCGTACCGACAATGTTAAATGTGTCGGTTGTCAATCTGCAAGAAAAGGATGCACCTGAACCCCCAGTGAACTTGATTCACTGCAACAAATAATACACAACTAAATTAGTCTTTGAAATATGATCTTAATTAGAAAGAAAAACTATCACAGAATAATTAGCATTGTTAAGAAATGCTGCTGATGGTTGAACAGGACTTTGTCACGGCTGGTTCAGTCTGTCTCAATACACAAAATATCATAGGTCACTACAGGGAATATTACAGGAGCTGCTCAGTAATTAAAAATAAGACAATCATGACATCATGTCTCATGACTTTCTTATGGTCCTCGTAGCCTTACTCCCACTTCCTGCAGCTACACTTTCCCTAAAGGATTTGTGTTTTGTCAAGCAAAACGCAGCTATAGGATATGAATTATTTACATATTACCAACCACATTTTTTCAAGAGCAGAGAAATGCTCTGTGTCTTTTTGTCCTGCCTGTGGTTTGGGTTGGATCCAAGGAGGCTCAGAAGCTTTGATCAGCATGAGAGAGTAGAAGATGAGTTTTTACTCATTCACTGCTTCCAATTCATCAGTAATATATGTCTGTACAGCTTAGACTGTACTGACCGGTTTATAAGATGTGGGATTCATAAAGATCCCATGTAGTCTGAAGGTAGATGTTTAGATAATAGAATATTAAATCAGACAAAGAAGGGAAAGAAAAGCCAATAAATAAAGGAAGAAAATAATAAAAACCTGAAAGTATCTTGAGCTGAACGTTTTGTTTTTTTCACACGATTTCATGAGAAGAACAAAAGCATAAAACAATCTGTCAACAATTTGTTGACAGTTGTGTTGTGATTCAGTTTGTGTTTTGTTTGAAAAAGCGAGGAGATAAAGGTTTTATACCATATTTTCATTGGATGACTCAGAAAACAGTCAGCCAATCAGAAGAGACGCCGACCTGTTGTTACTAGAGCTTTTTAAAACCACAAGTATATATAAGATAAAACACCATTGAAGTGTAAATTCTGGGCCTTTAAATGAGTTTGGATAGTTGAGCTGTAGCGTTGCAGTTGGTTGAGTAAGACGATGAATCACAGACGAAAGAGGCTGTGATTGATTCCTGTCACAGCTCCATCACACACCGTAGACAGGAGAAGCTTACTGCTGCTTTATCTGTAGTTTTTTGGCACGTGTTAAAACGTCATATCTGATAACATCAGAGACCTGGAGACAGGAGAGAGGAAATGAGTGATGAGTGACTGGAGCCTTAGACTTAATTTGAATGCACAGACAGACACCAGCTCCCTGAACAGAGAGTTTCTACAGCTCACTACATCACGCTTGTATGAGTTTTATTCGCCTGTGTTTTCCTGTTTGGTTTTTATGCTTATTGCCTTATATATGTTTATTGTTCCTCCAGGTCCCCGAGGAATCCCCAGCAGAAGATCATCAAGCGGGTCATTGGCCTGGAGGGAGACTTCATCAGGTAGGAAGCAGCCGTCCTCCCACTGCAGTGACAAATCACTGGAAATCTGACCGAGCCGCTCGTGACTAATACCGATAAAGGAACTAATGTGTTTTATATCACAGCCCAGGTTGTAATAAACCTCAGATATGCTGAGGCTGATGTGACACAGCAGCCTGTTAGTCGGGGAAAAAGTGCAGCTGTCTCACATCTAATCGTATCAGCTCACAGTCAAGAGGGTTCACTCCATCACGCTGGTTTCTAATCAGATTAACTGGCATCACCTTGTGGCAAAAGTAAATCACTGCTCAGCTGCTGCACAAACACAAGCTGGTCATCGAGGTTAGGAACATGGAGGATTCAGTGACTGTATAGTTTCGCAGACGTCCTACTTGTAGACAGGAAGTCACTGAAAGAGAAAACGCCTTAAGATACAAAAAAAGGAGTTGCTGTTTTGGAGCTGGAGGACATCACGCAACAAAGTGCAACATCGTCAGAGAAAAACAAGTGTTGTAAATGTTAAATGAGTGGCAGATGGAAGACCATGCTTTGAGATAAAAAGTTAATTAAGAAGAATTAACTTTCAATTGTGGAGGGTTTTTACTGCATGATCCACAAATTCCTTTAAAGCTACACTAACACGAGGACCTTTAACCTTGAAATGAAAACAGCTGTTTATTTCCACATCCAACATGATGAACATGTCTCAGTCACGTCACTTTGCTCTCCCCTCCACGACGTCACCATCGTCTGAGCTGCTGCTCTGAAGCCTCCAGTCTGTCATGTCCGTCGGCCATCTTGGTTTTTTTTAAACCAATAGAAACCATCTTCGGAGGAGAAGGTGGAGCTAAGGAGGAGTGAGGGGTGGAGCTGACCTGCTCTGTGCTCTATCCTGATTGGGTGGTTCAGTACAGTAAATGGGACCATCATCTAAAAACAACATCATGTTGTATTGAAGACTTGAAACTAGAGACTGAGACCATAAACTCATTAGGAAAACGTTTACTGAGCTAATAAATCAAGGAGAAGTAGGGACATGACCTTTTTTAGTTAATAAATGTAGATTACACATTTTAACAACATTCTTAAGACTTGAACAATTGCAATAAACGTTCTACACTTTGCCCGTTGAATATCTCTGTACGTCATTGGCCGAATTAGAAGATATTTTATTTTGGCATTAATTGACCTCAATATTATTGAAACGACTGAAGCGTCCAGCTGAAGGGATCCAATCAAAGAGCTCGACCTCTCCAGCTTCCTTCGGTACAACCTCCCGTTGCTCCCACGGTCAGAATCACCATCATCACTCCTGCAGCGTGAGCCGTGATGACCTCGTCCTGTGTCGTCGTCTTTATTGGTCCTGTCAGGTCCAGAGGACGTTACATGGCTGTGATGAGACACTGAAGGAGATTTTCAGCCTGACTGACAACACGTCCTCACCAGCCAATCACTGTGGCAGCTGTCTGATGGACAGGTGAGACGCTGCCTCTCAGGACACGGCTACATCCTTAAACCACATTCATGCTTCAGATTTAGATTTAAGGGGAAACTCTGCCGACGTCCCGACTGAGAATGAAAACATAAAGCTGTTAGTGTCTCCAGAGGGAGCGCCGTGAGTCTGATGAATGTCCTCAAATGGTGATGAAGACTCATCAAGGTTGATGCAGTGATTATACAATAAACCATCATCATCATCACTTGTGTTCCCACACGTTGTTGTTAAAAAACTAAATTTTACTGAATATGAAATAACAGTACACACGTTTTCTAATCATCAGCTCATCACAATCTTATAAATACTGAAGAATCTAGTGGAATCAACTCATTTTTTCTCATTAAATTAATGTAAATATATGAGTTTTATTCATGTCCACCTAATTCAACTTAAAATCTCTTCTTGTTATTTTCAGATTTCAATAGTTATAAACTTGAGATGAGGTCTTTTGACTTGAAATAATGATTCCAGTCAATTCATTACTTTCTAAGGAAACAGTAAATTAGCAAGAAACACGGGAAGATATTTCATGCTGCGTTCACTGCCCCGCTGGTTAAGCCACAGTGTCCCCATTGACAAAAACTGTCATTAAATGTAATTAAATGCAGAGTCATTAAATGTCAATGTTCCTGAAAAAAGCTCCCAGTTAATGCAACATTTCCTTCCTTGATTTATTTTTTAATGACACTGAATGTTTGGTGTTTTTTAAAGATTTAATGTCTCCAATAGGAACCAGTGGTCCACACACAGGATAAGGAAATTTTCTTTTGAACAATTATTTATGATGTTTAGATAACAGGAAATTAAATCAGACAAAGAAAAAGGGAACAATGAGCCAATAAAGAAAATACTAAAATATCTGTACTCAAGTACCGTCAAGTATCTCAAGCTGGACTAACGTGTTGTTCAGTTTGGTTTGTTTTTCATGATTGTGCAAGAAGAATAAAAGTCTAAGGTAGATGTTAAAGGTCCATACGGTCTAAAGGTAGATGTTAAAGGTCCATACGGTCTAAAGGTAGATGTTAAATTCCATACAGTCTAAAGGTAGATGTTAAAGGTCCATACGGTCTAAAGGTAGATGTTAAAGGTCCATAGAGTCTAAAGGTAGATGTTAAATTCCATACAGTCTAAAGGTAGATGTTAAAGGTCCATAGAGTCTAAAGGTAGATGTTAAAGGTCCATACAGTCTAAAGGTAGATGTTAAAGGTCCATACGGTCTAAAGGTAGATGTTAAAGGTCCATACGGTCTAAAGGTAGATGTTAAAGGTCCATACAGACTGGCCTGTTGGTACAAGAGCTCCAGAGAGCCTAAAAGAGGAGACGTAACACTTCAGATAAAATTAAAAAAAAAAAAAAAGAAGAAGTTATAACATGGAGCTTTAATATAAAATATGGACCTTTAATTCCAATAAATTATACAAAATGGCCCCGTCAGTTTTGTATCCAGTGACTTGTCAGAGTTATGGGACCTTGAACTCAGGACTTTGAGGATCCGATCAGTTGCTGCAGCCTGACTGTTTTGCTCAAGGACACTTCGTCATCACTGCTGCTGAGACTTTCCTGGTTCTAAACAGCATCTGAGCACAGGCGACTCTTCTCAGCTGTTGTGTGTTTTTCTGTCTGAGATGCTCGTCGTCGTCTTCATGATGCGTGACTTTGTCCCATCAGCGGCTGTGGCTCCTCTGCATGGTTGAGCTAACAGGCAGATCTGAAGTGGCCAATCACTGCCAGCACAGTGTCTCGTGTTTGCCAGGAGGGTGAACACATTACAAAAAGGATTTTGGTGCAACACACCATGAAACCAACATGTCAAACTGCTGAGAGAGCTGTGGCAGTCGCTCAGAACCAAGTCAGACTGAAATCGCTTCTTATTTCCTTCTAAACTGGAAACAACTTGGATGCAGCAAGAACAAATCAACCCTATAGAAAACTGATCACTATGATGAGATCGCAATCGTTCATCAAATAAAATGAATTTTAATCCAAGCTGTAAAAGTGTGCCACAGAATAGAATAGAAAACAACCAGGAGGTGTTTGAGTTGTAAATACAGAATCAGCTTTGTTTTTCTCAGCTGCTTTATAATGTACAGTATCTGTTTTACACCAGTGTTCACACTCACGTTTCGCTCAGTGACTCTCGTGCAGAATGTGACCTGATGTTTGAAAGGTCATCCAGACTCTTTCTACCTCCACTCCACCTTCGAGATGGTGTTTCAGAGCCGTCTGAGCTGCTGCTGCTAACATTAGCCACCGCTACGTCGCTCTCTGTCACAGGTGGATACTCAGCTGCCTCTTTAGCTTCACGCTGCTAAAAGGACTCCAACAGTCCTGAATAAACCTTCCTCCACGAAGGTCATGATGCAACACAGTGGTCATTTCAAGCTGAATTTCAAGCTACTCTTCACAAAGATGTTTTATTCATGTCTCGTTTAGGGCCGATACAGACGCATTTTACAGCTGAAAAAAATCAGCTTCACATTATAACCAAAGACTTTATAAACCTGGACCTGGACTCTGGTCTGTGAAGTGAAGCCAGTGCTGAAGAGCCTTAACCCTTCATTCTGTCTAATGACCATCAGGGGGCGACTCCACTGGTTGTTAAACATATGGTCCCATTTAGAGGAAAACAGGCCATAAAGCAGGGTATGGATTCTGGGGCGTGGCTACTGTGTGATTGACAGACTGTACCACCCAATCAGGATAGAGGACAGAGCAGGTCAGCTCCACCCCTCACTCCTCCTTGGAGGTTGGACCTCAGGGTCACAGAGAACAAGGTGACATCAATGATTTTGGTTTGGAAAAATCTAATGTCAGAGAAGATGAACAGGAAGTGTGGGAGTCAAATCGCATGCCATACGGTGCGAGTCCCAGCCACACAGTTAGTCCAGTCTCTGGATAGAAAAGCAAAGTGATGCTGTTCCAATAAACTGTACATTTAGCTCATTCCTGGTAAATACAGTGATACCAGTGAAAACACCCAGTTTCAGTTTGTTTAAACTCAGTTAAATGTTGAAAAGGTTCTGAAAGTGAAGTTTCTGTTTCTGTCCCTGTGTGATTTCTTTGAAGCAAACTTCACTGGAGCATTTTAACTCTTCAGCCTCAGTGTTGGTTTGGAATTGGACTTGAATTTGCATCTGAACTGGCATTAAGAGCACATTAAGGTTAGGTTGCAGATAGCTATTTTTATTCTTAGTGTGAGTGCATTGGATGGCAGTGTGTGTGTGTGTGTGTGTGTGTGTGTGTGTGTGTGTGAGTCATGCTCCTCTCCCTGGATTTTCTTGGGGAGAGGCGAGAGCTGTTCTCAGCCCCGTTACTCTGCGTCCTCATGAGGAAATGAGCTCCACGGCTCAGATAATGAGACGCAGCAGGAGAACAGAGCAGGCCGAGCTGCTGGCTCCGATACAGCAACTCCTCAAAACTCACCGTCTGATTGTTGGACGGTGTTTTATTTATTACAGGGACCATTGTGTCCCCAGTCTGTGTCTCTGCCCATTAGCAATGCGGGTTTTTTTTAGATTTTAATCACGAGCCTGAGAACATGAAGCTTCGGCACCAAACTCTGGTTGATCAGACTGATGAACTGCTGCTGTGTGTCTGTTGTTATATATTGTTGTGGTTGTTCACATTATCTGGTTTCAATTTAAACATAGATCTGATCATCACTGAAGTGTTTGTCATGAAAAGAGCTGATGGGATCAAATGATTTTAAGGTGTATTGATTGATTTCAAAAGATCAATCATGCATTGAGTAACAGGCAAGAAAAGATTCCACCTTAAATGTCCATTAGCTGCCCTTTGTCTCTGAGCTGCTCAGTCATGAAATGTTTAATTATTAAGGTGAAAAAAACTTGCCTGTTAGCTTTACCACGTTTTCACAGCTTAGCCCGTTAGCTTAGCTATATTTTCACAGCCTAGTTCGTTAGCTTAACTACATCCTTGCAGCCTACCCTTTTAGCTTAGCAAGTTTCATAATCTAGCATGTTAGTTTAACTTTATTTTCATACCCTGGCCCGTTAGTATCACTATGTTTTCGCAGCCTAGCCTAGTTAACTTTGCTGTTAGCTTTCACAGCCTAGCCTGTTAACATGTAGTTAAGCTTGTTAGCTTAACTACATTTTCATAGCCTAGCCTGTTAGCTACATATTCCTAGCCTAGCCTGTTAGCTCAGATTTTGAATGAATGAATGAATGTTTCCAATGTGGCTTCAATTAGCTCGACACAACTCAGTAAATTAACTCATTCAACACAAACTGCTTGTGTTCATTCACCTGCTGCTTCACACTGATGACAACCTATGACATCATGTTGTCGTCTGATGTCACTGAGCTGAAGTTTGTCTGATGTTGATCATGTGTTCATCATACTTGTAACCATAGGAACAGTGGTTACATAACCTTAAAAAAAGGTGGCTTAAACAAATGGCGCTCCACCTCTGGCAGGAACTGATTATATGTAATCATCTGCTATGATTTATGAGGTTATTTGTCATAAATCATCACATTTTGGTCCAATTTCCATTTTCTGCTCATTTCAGTTCAAACTCTGCTCTGTGTTGAACTTGTAATGACTTCAAGGCCAAATTTGAGCCTCTGGAGTCGCAGCTTTCAATAGCAGCTTATTCTGAAATGAGTTTTAAGAGTGAGTCATCAGTTAGAAAATACAAAACCAGCCTCAGGGGCCGATTCTGACCCCTCTGAATGTCATTTAACTCTGACAACAAGTAGAAATTCAGATATTGTTTTCACTCTTTTTTTTTTTTTAGAAAACCTGTTGGGGCCAGATAAAACTATAAAATCCCTTATTATGTTACACATATTTTATATTTTCCCACAAAAAGATTTAGACCAAAGCCAAGAGGTGCAGAGTGTGAAGTATCCATTTATCAGACACAGTTGATGCTTGAAAAAGAATAACAAGCATTAGTAATAAAAACAGTTTATCTTTTTAGCATTTCTTAAATCTTCAACTCTAATGCCTCAAAATTTTTTATTATGGAACAGACCACATTCATTTTAATTTTAAATGAAGTTCCTAAACTTTTAAATCTCTTCAGATGAAGAAGATAAGTGACATCTATTGACTGTTGTTGTTTTAAAATTCCAACACCACAATCAGCTGATTAAAATACAGTAGGAGGATAAAACAGCTGCCCCTTTAATCCCCTTCATGCTGGTTTGTTGCGTTCACTGCTTGTCAGTCGACCATTTCTAAAGTCAGTCATGGTCTTTGTTAATTGCTGATACAAAAGAATGATGCATGACAGTAAATTACAGCTTCCTAATGAGTTTTTTTACAAACTAAATGAAGACATGTTGTCTGTTATTGTCAGGTCTGTTATTTAAATGATTGATATGATCCAGTTCTGATCTGTCACCACTTTGGTTAAAGCAGCTATAACGTATATTTTTATCCTAACAGTTTACTGAGGGACAATGTGGAGGGAATCTCTTCATGGGAGAAATTAATTCATGTAGAATTTATGTTTCTTTACGTCAGGAACACATCTGCTACTGTCAGCTCAGGCTGTCGACAGAGTTTGATACTTGAATGTTTAATTTCTGGTTTAATTATCACAGAAAATGGTTCTTTCTCCACATGCAGCTGCTAAAATGGTTTAAAGATACATTGATATCATCTCATGATTGGACATAGTGGAAAGTGGAAGTGGTGTAATATTGCTGTTATGATGTCAAAATGATTTTTTATGATCTTTTGTGATGCCAAATATCTAGAACAACACATCCAGTGTGTCTCCGGTGTAACATCCGAACGATGTTGAAGTGACACTGACGCTGACACTGGACGCCGTAATCACAACCAAAACGTTCTGCAGTCGCCACACACACACATCCAGTGTGTTCTTGACCTTGTAGTGAGTTTCAGCTCATTGTTCATCTGTCCAGACACAACTTTACTGTTGTGGGTCAGTTTTTGGCCACAGCAGGAAGATGTTCACCACCTGCTCTGGTGAACATGGTGGAGTATTTCGATGTTTCCCTCAGGAGCTGCTGGAGACCAAACACAGAGATAAAAGAGCAAGAAAAAGTTCATCACATCAATTTAAGGTGACGTTCAATGTTGTGTTTACAACTGATTTCGGCNGACCTTTAACATCTACCTTTAGAAAATTTAATCAACTTTTTCTAGATTATGTTCATTCACATGTTGATATTTCTGACAGTCAAATAAAAACTACCATCCAGTTTCCAGACCAGGTAACAAATTTAAATATCTATATTTGAAAAAACAAGGTGAGACCTGTACATACACAGACCAGGAGAGCAGGGATGGGGGTACAGTTCTTATAGTGAATCATGGCCAGCAGGCTGGGCAGGTGACCCTCTCTGGCCCCTGAAAAACACAACCTGCAGGCAGAAACACCGGACAGACCCTCAGCAGCCATGTTGGAGCAAAACCAACAATCAGAGCACGAGGAGGGAGGCGGAGGAGCTCACCTGGAGGAGGTGAACAGGTAACCGTTGATACCTCCAAAGGTGGACAGAGCCACAGAGATGGGCATGATGACGGAGAACATTCCCAGCAGCTTCTCACCAAACGTCTGAGCAGCAAAACAACAGAATCACTGACATGTGCAAAACTTGACCTCAGGTAGTGATGAAGGACTGGTGTGATCTTTACAAGTAGAATAAAAGAAAGTCCCAGAAAAATGTATTTTATGGTAAAAAAAAAAAACAATAAGTAAATAGAAAGAAATTATAGTAACAATAAAAACTAGTATAATAAAATAAGAATAAATAAATAGATAAATAAAAATCTTGCACATAAATGAAACCACAGTCAGAGTGAGATTCTTTTTAAAATCTGCTTCCCCTTCTCTTTTTCATTCATTTATCTAAATCGAACCTCCACTACACCTCATGCATCATAATCCTACTTTATATTTTCATATTCAGTGATTCAGTGGTTTTTTAGGTGAGTGAGAGGGAGGAGAAGTCATTTAAGAATCATTCACTAGTTTATGTTTATATGTTATAGGGATCTGTAAATTCAAAATGTGCATCTTAATGTTTTGAATTTTTTTGTTTACTTCCAGTTTGCACTGATGCTGGTTGTTGTTTTTCAAACAGGGGAACATTTTCTTTTATTGACTTTGATCTGTTGTTTCCTTGCTGAGGACCAGAGGCTCCTGGTATTTATCACATTTCATCTGTGGGGGGCCACATGACCGTAGGAAACAAAGTGTCCTAATGTTGAACTTGGATTTTCTCTATGCGTTTCATTTGACCTTTGACCTCCGACTGGTTGCTTGTCATGTTCCTGATTCAGCCACATTACTCACTACAGCCACGGCATTGGACGACAGCAGCTCCTCAGGCGACATGGAGGAGAAGTAGGCGATGTTGGTGAGTGTGTACACAAAGGTCACCAATGGGATGGAAATGTAGATGGCACGAGGTAGATTCCTGACCAAGGCCACACAGCATGAGCAGATGAACCAAAAAACAATCAAACAAGCATGAAAGTTGATCAGAGGCACAAGAGATGAAAAAAGATGGAAACATCTCATGAAATCTCAAATATCAAATTCTAGTGTTTATGATCAAATCTGGTCTTATTAAAATTTTACATTTTATTTTAAAGGTCCATATTTCAACTTCTCCAGTCTTTTATTTTGAAGTGTTGATCCATGAAAATATGTATTTGTGATTTTAAGAACCAAAAACCATGTCAGTGTAGTTTTCCACCCCTCTCAGGCTGAGCTCTGAGCTCTAGGAACGACAGGTCAGTCATCCAATCAGAGGAGAGGATCTGAGGCTCTCTTCTGATTGGCTGACTTATTTCTGAGTGATCCAATAAAGATAAAGCAGATTTCAGGTAAAACACTCAGACACCAAATCCTGCAGGCTTGGACCGTGGGTCCACATGGGGGTCTACCTTTAACATCTACCTTTAGACTGTATGGACCTTTAACATCTACCTTTAGACCGTATGGACCTTTAACATCTACCTTTAGACCGTATGGACCTTTAACATCTACCTTTAGACTGTATGGACCTTTAACATCTACCTTTAGACTGTATGGACCTTTAACATCTACCTTTAGACTGTATGGACCTCTAAAGTCAGACATTAAAATGCCATAGCAGCTCCTCTTCTACTATAATGATGAAGGAAGGATGCATCTTGCTGCTGACTAGCACACAGAGCATTTGCATCTTTCATGAAAGATGACATGTTGTCTTGTGGTTGCTCTGATCCTTCTGAGGAGAGCAGGGCTGAAGGGTTAGGGTTAGTGGTTCATACGTAAAAATGAAAAATTAAAGGACAGGAATACTTTGATAAATTCACAAAAAGAATTTAGATAAAAATACTTTAATATTAATTAATTAAACAGGTAAATGGACTGGACTAATGTTTCGCTTTTCTAATCTCATCAACCACTTAAAGCACTTTACACTACAAACCACAGTGACCTATTCACATAAAATATCCATACGCACACACTCACACACTGATGTTATATACAATCAGAAGGAGCCAGGATTCAAACCACCAACCTGACAACCTGCTCTACCTCCTACAGCATGAATTCATTAAGGTCCCTACAGTCAAAACTGGAACTTTGTGATGTCACAACAAAGCAGTTACTGACCTCAGCCACGCCCCACAAGCCCCGCCCACCTGGACCCACCATCCAACCTTCCAGGATTTGGTTTCTCTGAAATCTGCTGGATTCGCCTACAGGCAGTGACGTCACTTACGCAGACAGGTGGCGGAGAGCATCCGTGTTGCCACGTACGGAGGAACACAGTTTGGGAAAACAGGCTGCAGGACGTAGCTGGAGAAGGTGAGGGCGATGACGGCCAGCGTGGTCGGGTACATGATGAGGACGGCGCTCCACAACAGGAGAAACCTGCACATTCAGAAACAGCACTTTCAGTGATTAAGTCCATCTGTGATCACCGTGGTTCAAAGGCTGTTTTTTACCTCATGTACACAACATACGTAGATTCAGTTAACACCAAATATTTTCATCATTTTCAGAAAAATTTCAGTGTTTTGGGAAATAAACTTATTTTGCTTTGGGCAGAGCCAGATCAGCTGTTTCCGGTCTCTGTGCTGAACTCTACTAAGGAGGAGGAGCCTTTGTCCAACGATGTCTCCACAGACCAAACTGTGGACAGTTTTTAAAGGGACTATTTTTTTCAGTAGAAATTTCCAGTGATTGTTGCTTATTTCTTTACTCACCCCATCAAACCACCGAATATCTCAGTGACGTAGGAGTAGTCTCCCCCAGATTTGGGGATGGTGACGCCCAGTTCGGCGTAGCATAAGGAGCCCAGGGCGGCGATACATCCTCCCAGTAACCACACCACCAACGCCAAACCCACTGAGCCCGAATGCTCCAGGACGCCCTTTGGAGAGATGAAGATCCCAGAGCCGATGATGTTCCCTGAAGAGAGGAAGGAGACAGTGAATGAGTCTGGACCGCTTAAAGACCTGGTCTGAACCTACAAGGAGGACTCTGTAGTCCAGATAAAACATGGTTACCTGTAAATATCAGGTGGAAACAGGATCTTTTCACCTTTCGAGGAGGTGAGGATGTCTTTTTGATATCCAACCCTTGTCTCCCCCCAAAATAATACACACATATTTATACAAATATATATATTAACACATTATATAATATGTACAGTATATTATATATATATATATATATATATATATATAATATACTGTACATACAAATAATAGAAATGGTATCACTCATTTTTACATTGCACATGTACATAACAGACACATTTCATTGCATATTATTATTGTTATTGCCTACACTATTTTCACTTTATCTTATTTACTTTAAATTTTGTTACTTTTCTAATTTTATTTCCTATCGTGTTCCCTGTGTGCTGCTGTGACAGATTTAAACGTCCTCTTTAAGGAATTAGAGGCCACTGCCATTAGGGAAGACTGTTTCCATGAAGGGGGGGACTTGGTCTGAACCATGTTTAGGGAGGTGGGACGAGTCAAAGGAACATCCACATGAATGGACCCAAGGTTTCCCAGCAGGACATTGACCACAGCATCACACTGACTCCACCAGCTGCTCTTCTTCCCACAATGCATCCTGCTGCCAGCATTAAGGACCAGCATGAACTTCTTCATCAGTCTGAGCTCCAGTAGCTCTTCTGTTGGATCAGACCACAGGGTCCAGCCTTCACTCCCCACCACCATCACTGAGCCTTGACCCCTGACCCTGTCTGTGGTCCAGTGGTTCTCCCTCCTTGCTGCAGTGTTGGAGAAGCTCTGACCCGTCGTCTCATCACAGTTTGGTCAAAGTCAAAGTCCCTCACATCCTCACACTTGACCATTTCTCCTGCTTCCAATATTGTAATGTGATAACCACTGTTATTGACTTCATCTGTCAGTGGTCATAATGTTATGGCTGATCGATGTAAACTGACTTTATTTATCATCTCATTTCATTACTGTCACAACTGATACTTTCCAAGTCATTCAAAGATCTGCAGGTCCTGACTTTAAACATAAAACTGAGTCCAGTACCTTGTCCGGGGTTAGTTTCTCCCAGTATCCCTGCTGCTGTTTGACCAGTTTGAGGACTGGCTCATTGGACTTCATTTCCCAGGAGCAGTGGTCCGCAAGGATGTTGCCCTGAAGCTCCAGGTCAGCTCTGTAGGACCGACCGCAGACTCTGCCACTGAACACAAACCAACAGAGAGTGTTAACCTGGTCTGACCAGTGTCCTGGGTTCAGTCACAACAGGTCCCTGTAACGCACCACCCTCAGGTCCTCTCCTCAGGGGGCATCCTGAGGAGGGGTAACAGGTCTGAGGCCAACATATCTACTTATGTAAAAGAGCTGATAAGCCAGTTTGAATGTTGATTGCAGGCTTTTCCATCAATGTTAGTGCATCTTAGTGATGCAGTAAAGCTGTGAAAGACTCCCTCAGCTGAGCCGGGGAGTTATTGACAAATATTAAAGGTGAGGTTGTGTGTCCCCGTTCTTGATTCCTTCAGCTCTGCAGGTTATCAGCAACTCAGTATTGGCTCTGACAGTTGTGTTTGTCGTCATTAGTACTGCTTTGCTCAACCTTACACATGTCAAAGTGTAATCTTATTAGCTTTAGCTTTCTGATTATTCTCATTGGACAATATAAGGTCCAGTAAATAACAGCAGAGACACAGATATCGACAGGATGGCATGATGATATTGAACAATAATCATTTGACGATAAATACAGATTTGAAAACATTTTATTACAAACTAAAGTAATTCAGCTTAATTCAAGACAGTTGTAATCACAGAAACTTAGTTATAATATAGTAATTAATGAAGCCATAGTGTCACTGAACAATAAACCTGAATGAACTCAGTCTGATGTTTAACTTGATGTCACAGATTCATTTGATTAAATCCTGTTGTGATACTGTGAAGCTCCATTATTCATAATATAACGTCCCAACAGAAGAAAGTAACAGACAATGAGGTTTCACTATTAACTGTGATCCAGAACCATGAGCCACGAGTCCCTTTGATATGACACCACCCTGACAAACACAAAGTTATTTCTTTGGTCACGGTTTACACCCATGTTTGCACGTGTATTTAATTCACAGAAAGGCTAGCCATGCCAAACATGTACCCGCTGCCACCGGTGTAAAGTGCTCTGGGTAAAAAGCTCCACTGAGTGGATGTGATTTGGAGCAAGTGAGTGATGGCTGGTGGTCTGTTCCTGACAGACCTGTAGACGACTCTGTTGGGGTAGAAGTCGCAGAACTGATTCTCTGGGTTCATCAGCTTCACTATCACAATCACAGAGTCGGACGTCTGGTGCCAGCGCACCTGAGGATGGAAACTGAAACAGACACAAAAACATTTAACATTTAGTTTGAGAAGGAACCAAAACTTCACATTAAATTGTTGCTTCGGTTTCACACACTAAACAACTGTCCATCTGTCAACCCTCTGACGTCACCATCGTCTGTGAGCAGCTTGCTCAGAAGCCTCCAGTTTATAATTTGTCCGTCGCCATCTTGGTTTTTGAAACCAAAAGAAACCATATTAGGAGGAGAAGGTGGAGCTGAGGAGGAGTGAGGGGTGGAGTTGACCTGCTCTGTACTCTATCCTGATTGGGTGGTACAGTCTGTCAATCACACAGTAGCCACTCCCCCCCAATTCATCCCCTGCTTTATGGTCTATTTTCCTCTAAATGGACCATCATTTAAAAAATGAACATCATGTTGTATTGAAGACTTGAAACTAGAGACTGAGACCATAAACTCATTAGGAAACATTTACTGAGCTAATAAATCAAGGAGAAGTAGGGACATTTTCCCATAGACTTCAATACAATCTGACTTCTTTAACAACCAGTGGAGTCGCCCCCTGATGGTCATTAGAGAGGATGAAGGGTTAAGGCTCTTCAGCATTGGCTTCACTTTACAGACCCAGAGTCCAGGTCCAGGTTTAGAGACAGTCTCAATCATCAGCTGTGGGTTTTTTAAGGCCACAGTACCTGCAGTTTATCTACGATGAAAAAACTCTTGGGACAGATGTTGTGAAAAGACAGAAGATAATCAGATAATCAGATAAATTGTTTTGCACCTTCTTGTGGAGTCATGGTTTTCTGTTCCATTAGTGTCAATGTTGACCTGAAGGCTGCTGCTTTGATCATCACCAGCAGGCAAACCTGTACACACAGACACACGCACACACGCACACTTTAGACCTTTACTACACACTGATCAACATTATAAATCACAATATCTGTTTTAGCTCAATGCAAAACTTATTTTTACCATGGTCACAGGAGTGGAGTTGAGCAGTGAGGCCGACTGTGGGGAAAAGTTCTCCATCTTTGATCCTGTGTTTCACAGTTCAGCAGACATGAGTTTGACAGTTTAAATGTGTATGTCTGTGTGTATGTGATGAACTCTCTTGTTATGATGTGGTATTTGTGTCATTTGCTCTCAGACCTCAGTAAGACTTTCTGAATAAAGCTGTTTAATTAAGTTTTACTCCTGAAGACTTAAAACAAGCAGCAATCAACTGATTTAATGATACAAGTTGGGGGGGAGATAATCTGCACCATGACAGTTGCTAAATTTCTTTTTGTTTTTGTATGATCTAATTTTAAATCTTTTAAGTCTGATTTCATGAGTAAATGAGTAAATGACCAACCCCGGGCTCCGTTCAGCTGACTTCACATCAGAACTGTGGCTGTTTCTCTGTTCATCTGCAGCCTGAATATCTGACAGGGGTTTCTGATCACACACTGGGACCATGTGGAGTTCAGGTGCTGGTGGTGCAGGGACCAGGGACTGGTTCATTGAGGACTCTGGACTTAATGGCTGCAGTTGAGGAGGGTAAGCAAGCTTCCTGACCTCAGCTGCTCTGAATACTTCAGTCAGAACTTCTTCCTCAGCTTTGATCCTGACCTCCAGAGACACAGCATCATCCCCTGACCTACAAACAAGGACAGGCTGCTTCAAGCTGGTGTATGACCCTGACATGCATGCTCCACCACTTGGACAGCTGAGTCAGTTCAGTGTTTCCTTACCCAGAATTGTCGGCCACCTCCTTGCCACCATTGGCCTCCCCTTCCTGGCACAGCGCCCTCAGCAGGTCCAGGTGCTCCGGGTTGCTGACTCCCATCCCAGTGTTCAGGATCTCAGACTGGACATTGTATTCGTTGATGACAGTTTTCATACCTTGCACCTGGGTTACCCGAACCTCAAAGCAGGGAGTATCACATTTATTTAACTGTGAAGTTACCTTATGATTAGAGAACACTCAGAATATTTATTTGACCAATCAGTAACTCAGTGACTGTATGAGGACATGATTGACAGGTAAAAACTTACCATGGGATCAACAAACACAGTTTTTCCCAGACTGAGAACAGCTCTGGCCCGGTGCTGCAGACCTCGAATCTTCTGGTTGACGGCTCTGGTGACCTGCAGCACAAAACGTGTCTGACCATATGACACCAAACAACAGGAGTCTTTACAGAGGACAACTCTTTAGCATTAAGATTATTTTGAGCCAGGTTACGTTCCAACAGCAGACAGACACCTGAGCACTGATGAGTCTGTGCTTTTGAGAACAGTTTCAATCTCCAAATGAGATTAAGGACCATTTTCACTACATGGGCAGCTTCTTAAAAAAAACAAAAAACAAAAAAAACAAACAGGAAATTGAAAAAACTTGAACTCAAAACTTTTTTTTTTCACTGTATTCAACAGTTTAAAAATCCAATGGTCTCAGTCAAGTCCTGTCCTTGTATCTTTTGTTCTTTGTTGATTATATATTCTATAAAGCTTTGAAGATCTCTCAGTTGACTTCTTTAACAGTATATTCAACAAGATATTCTGTCTGTATGTGACAGGCCTGTGATTGTCTGAAGGGAGCAGCTCCTATGTGACCCTCAGATATAAGTACAGTAGTGAAATGGAAGAATGGAGGTTGTGGTGGTGGTGATGTGTTTGCTAGTGTAAAAGTGAGGAGGTGGGCAGGAACCTTTGGGTGCCAGTCGATCTCAGCATCCACTGGTTTGACCCGGCAGACGATGATCTCCACAGCCTGGGCAGGCAGAGGGTGAAACTGCTCTGGCAGTTGAAGGATCTGATGGGATTTCACTTCCTCCTCCTTTCCTATGTCGATGAACCGAACCAAGA
Organism: Rachycentron canadum; assembly: GCA_038496675.1. NCBI lineage: Eukaryota > Metazoa > Chordata > Actinopteri > Carangiformes > Rachycentridae > Rachycentron > Rachycentron canadum. Next base: position 1,684,833 of record CM076652.1, read on the forward strand.
CCCTGAAAAACAGGCTGTCACCTCTGATGGGCACAGAGAGGATCTTGATCCTGATGAGGAGCAGACACTTACATTAGCGGCTGTTATAATATAATCTAATACAGACAGGACTCCACTGGTGGGAATTGAGCTACAGTTTACTAATCAGTAAAATTAACCTCAACTAGACCATTAGGCTCCTGAGGAAGTATTCAATAGTCATGTCAGACCTGTGGAAGGTGTCGTCCTCCTGCACGGCGTACAGGCCTCCCTCCAAGACCTCTTTGGCTCCTGGTTTCTTATCAGCATAGTAAGAAGCCATGTCAGATGCCAAGTCATCATAACCACTGTCCTCTTTCCTGAGGATACGACCATAGAAGACGGATGCTGTCTTGATGTAGAGAGGTACCACCTGTGACATGACATTCGTTGTGACAACAGATGAAACTATAACCCATTTCCCACTGGTCAAAAAACCTACTAAGACCCGCTAATATCTGGCACAGCAATAGAAAAGGCTACAATCAGTATTCAGACTGGGGTCACTAGACACAGGAATTGGCTCCAATTGGCATAGATGTAAATACAACACCTGAGTTTACACACTCATTTTTTCTCCTTCTCCCGCTGTAATGTCTCTCAGAGCACAGAAACACACACAGACTGTCCGGTGGTGTTAACTCTTATGAGTCCCTGCTCACACCGGTGTGATCAAATCACATGGCTGGTTTTCATCAAAGTGTTGCAGTGTAAAAACAAACAGAAAATTGCTCAAATGCAAATAGTATAGGGTGTGGTTTACATTTTTTTACATGGTAAATTAAGGCAATATCAAAAATATTCAGAAATAGACAAAATATCCCAAGACTCCAAAGGGTTAAACCAGAAACACTGCAGCTATGACAGCTCTGGAAATAACTTAAAAACAGGCAATCATAGATTGAAGCCTCTCCAACTCTTTTTCAGGAGCAACAACCTGGAGATGAGACGAGACAGATCAGTTTTTATCAGTCTTCACAGCAGCTCATAGCTCACTTTCCCTCCCTTGTGTCTGTTCATGTGCTCTGATGACAACGCTGCTTGCAGTTGTGTGTCCTCAGTCCGAACAAAAAGGGGGCAATGAGCTTTTATTGGTGGGTGAACTTGAGTTAAGAAAAAAAAAAACCCAAAAACATTTATGCCCAATAATTTTGGTGGAAAAGGGGTAGTAGTTTTAATTAACATTTCTTGTGAGACACAGATGTGAACATCCTCACCTCTATGACTCCAGATGCAGGAAGCTCAGACTGATCCAGCTGGGCAATAAACCTGTGACGGTTGGGACACATGCTGCTGTCTCTGCAGAGGAAAACACGCAGGCTCACATCATTGTCTTATCAAATATTAGAGCAACGAAGTGAAGCAGAAAACACTCATCAAATGAAACATTAAAAGTGTTAAAGTAGTAAAATATAAAATGGTTTATGGTTCTTTGCAGACCTGCAGATTCCAAAGCTCTTCAGGTAGCTGCAGAGAGGTCGGTTGGTCTTCTGGTCTTCCCGGGCCATGTGGATGCCCTGGGCGAAGGAGAGTAGCTCAGGGGGGAGGGGGCTGTTGGTTCGTCCCAGGTAACGCAGAACCCCGACGACATGACGGGCGTTCCTCTCTGAGATCAGCAGCACTGAGCGAGTGACAGGAGGGCAGCTGTCTGTTTGATCCTTGGAGGGAACCTGGGAGGAGAAAAAACAGAAAGGTATCATCCAGGGCGTCAGTGAAGCTCCAAATGTGGATACTGTGGCTGTGGTTCATCATATCACAAGAGAAGAAGATTTATCCTGAGAATTAAGGCTAATTCTTACTCGTTCTGAGAGGTTTCTGAAGTTATCGGCCATGCAGAAGAGCCGGCTGCCAAACAGTTTGGGAGAAGTGGGGAAGCTGTAGTGGACAACGCATGTAGCATCTCTGATCCCAAAACACTTCAGACACTCATTGGTGGTCACTACAGGTCAAAAGTCAAACATAAACTCAGAGGAGATAGCAGCTGTTAATGTTCAGGAAGGAAACTAATTGAACGCTTCTTCCTGTTACTAGAAATATAGTCAGTTTACCCAGAAGAACATGAGTGCCAGGGCCAATGTCTTTCCTCCACTGCTGGATGACAAAGTCAAACTGGTGTGTCAATTCCTCATGGGCCTTGAGGCAAAATGCTGATTTATTGCTGATGGCCTGAAGATGAGAAAACACAAGGAAACAGTCATCAGATGTCATCATTACACTCCATGTGTGATGATGCAGGTAGACGTGGAGTGGTAAGTGGTAATGTGTAACTGAAGTTGTTGTTTCACCTTGAACACATCTTCAACTTCCTGTGCAGAGTTGGTGATGATCAGAGTCTTCTGGCCAACGACTGGGTTGAAATCCAACGTGCCGAGCAGCTCTGAGATCTTACTGCTTTCTAGAGTCATGAGGATGATCTGCAGGAAGAGAATCCATTTATGTGTTTGTCTACTGTCTGTGCAGACCACACCTAAAACGCTCCATAATATATACGTGGATATTTTGGAGCATATCACACATTACTTTAACTTATAATATAGAAATGAACTTTCTACAATGGAAATTGGATTATGTTAAATTAATTCTAAATGTTAACTCTTAATTATTTTACCTTGTGATGTCATGTTTTAGGAACTACTGAGAAAGTGCATCACTGAAACAGTATGAGCTGTAATCACTGACCTGCTGAACATTACCATAGAGAGCAGCTTCCTCAGGGACGGCCACAACAATGCAGGGGTATGGCATGTGATTGGTCAACAAACACTCCATGTGACTGGTCCATCGCTTTGCCACGGCAATGAGCTGCTGTGGGCAGGAGGCCTTGTCCTCGCGGGATGTCACCTTCTGGAAATGCTGCAAGATGGTCGCCATCTGAAGGGAGATGGGTCATGAGAGTGGCTCAGGCTAGGACTGTTTCAGAGTGTACCTGTACATTTTCTTCTTCACTGGCTCTGCTGTACAAGACCTGCTAATGTGGAGCAAAAAATGCATTTACTGAAAAAACTGGCTATTGGTGATCTTAAAAAAAAAAAAAAACAACAAAATGTTAGAGGGGAGAGGGAGAGTCAATGAGGGGTCTTGACAGCTGATGATGAGAGAGCTGATGATGAGAGAGCAGGCAGGGAGAGACCAAGTGAACCAGTGAAGAAAAAAATTTACTTATACATAATCATGTATGCATTATCTGTTTGATTATTAAAGGACAGTTTTGCTGTAGAAAAGAGAGCAGACTTTGTCTATCAGTCTTAACACAGTGTCAGAGTTGTGTCTGGCTGACCACATCCTGTCAGCAGCTCAGTAGCTGATGATGTTCACCTGGTCTGGTGCAAGATTGAAGAGCTGGTCGGCCCCGTCCAGCACCAGGTGATACAGACGCAGGAACATGAAGCAGTGACAGGCCAGCAGCCGGACCAGACTGAAGGGAGTGGTCACTAACAGCAGGCCTGGTCAAAACACAAAAAGCAGATTTTCTATAATAACCTTGCAAACGTGGACTCGTTAGTTGACCACCAGCAGACTAAGATGACTGAGACTGTGCTTCGCTCACAGTTTTTAGGTATCCTGACGGTCTTGGCCTCGTTGTTCCGGGCACCCAGGAGCACAGTGACTGGGTGGAGGGTCTGGGCAATCTTGCTCTCTTCCAGCAGGTCATACACCACCTGGACCCTCTCCCAGCCTGGACAGAGCAGCACCGCTATTGGCTGGATACAAACACAAAGTACAGATCTAAAAGTCAGAGCATCCTCTGAAAACAAAAGCGACTAAATGACTGTCAATTGTGTTGTTTAATATTAGATTCAGATGGTAGCAGCCTGTTTTGTTCAGTCAACACTTCCCTGACACTCACCCCTGAGCTGGAGGTGAGGGAGCTGAAAATAGAGTTGAGCAGCATATGGGTGAGGAGTGGACTAAGGTAGCTGAGTGGCTGGTCAGCGTTGTGGGAGATGACAATGGTGTTGCACCCTTTAGCCACAGCTGGCCAACTGTAACAGTCGGCTGGAGACAGCACGCCATACTGCTTCTTCCGCAGCACCTAGAGACAGATCGGTCGCCAAGTGAAACTCAGGCGGAGATAATAGATGTGGCCAGATTTCAGTGCAAGTAAACATCCTTTCACAAAAGAATAACACCCCTGGCCTGTTTCTCCTTCCTTCCATCAGTCCTTGGTCATCATCAACACTGTGTTCTGCTTTGTTATTGGAAAAAAAAAAAAAGCGATGCCCTCAGAAATCATTTGAACAATTTTTAAGTTGCTGCTAATGCAAACTGAACATTTCCTGCTGCATCAAAGTGTTTATCTGGTGAGTGGGATTTGCACTTATTGCTACTGTTCACCAAAACTGCTTTAACAAATCCAAGATCATATTTAAATGTTGCAGGACGTAATGGAAGAGTCAGGAGCAGCCACAGTGAGCTGTTGGTCCTCAACCAGGCAACCAGCTGTGACCTGCTGCAGGATCAGATCAGATCCTGGTTGGTCACAGGGTGACGGGAAACGGCCAATACATGCCACTGACTCTCAGATGGAAAGTTACAGCATTCACACTTCAATCACAGGTCAAACTAATTATGGTCATTAAACAGTGTCATTACAGATATCAAACACTGTAGTTCTGCTAAAAACTAATAAGATCAAGCATCAATTACATTTCACTAAACAAGACTATATTGATTAAGTTATACAATCTTATGCACAAAATGAGTTTGAAAGTTTTCCTTATTTTTCCTTGGTACTGGATTTACACAAAGCTGGTGCAATCCCAACAAATGATCACAGAAACAATGACAACACCACCTTCTTTTAGTGTCCAAAGTAATATTAGATAAATGAAAAAAAAAAAAAAAAAATTAAGATCTGGATTCTACCTCATTTTTTTCATAAGTGTTCAGGGTTAGGCAAAACGTCCTGTTAGATCCAACACTGGAAACTTTTTCACCCTAAAACCATTTTTCAAAACAACTTATTTCCAAACGCAACCAATTCCATCTATTGACTGTCCAGTGTATTCCACTTTGCACCTCCTAATATACATTTTAGTCTCATTTTGGTTTGGTCTAATAGGGCTTAAACAAAAAAAAGCACATTTGTGTTTACCCAGCAAAGAGCATCAGTGATGGGGGCATCATCCAGACTGGTGCAGGGCTCAACTGGGAGGGCAGAGTGCAGCAGAACTCCAGTCCTCCTGGGATCACTGGGAACATCCTGAGGACAGTCAGGAGACAGGACCATTAGGAAACAGGAGATGGTAAATATGGTGTCAGGATCATGAAGACTAGCATTCACCTCTTGTGGTTCCATCTAGCATCATGTGACACAGTTTGTTAATGAACCAATACATTAACTACAGTTTACATCCATTTTCAAAAGTGGGCCAGCTCACCTTATAATAAACACCACCTACACTAACATAATACACTTCAAGTAAAACACACTCACGTCACATCAAGATCATCATTTTCTGACTTATTTACAGGTAGTAAACATTATGGATCATGGGAGTTTTATTGTTGCCACCACAACAGAAACCAACAGGCTTAAGATCTGAGCAGCACCCTGTGTGTGTCTGAAGTTCATGGCGAAGTCAGAACACCTACCGCATTATCTGCAGCATCTGGATGAGGGTTCAGACGCTCCGGGTTCAACCATTCCAAAAGCCTGTTACAACAGTCAGAATCAAAAAACCTTCAGCACTGAGGGAAAACATAGAGTAAGGTCATGTGTTTCCCCCTAAGATACTGTTTTACAAGAATCTCAGTATAGCAAGTAGCAAGAAACAAAAATCTCAGTATTTTGGATCCTATTAAATGCTGTACTCTAATCATTGTTGAACAAGATGTAATACTGATGTCTGAGGGGAAATCAGAAACGTGAGCTGCAGCTCACCGTGAACAGACCCCGTCTTCTTCACTTCTCCGTGTCTTCTCTGTCTGTGCTGGTTCTGGCTCCGCTGATGCACTGGAACTGCTCAGAGACACAGACACAGCAGGTTTATACTGTACCATGTGCCTTCAAAATATAAATCAGTTTAAGTAGCTTCAGAACGCTGTTACTGAGGGCGACTGTTCAGTTCACTCAACAGAATAAAACCCATAACTGTCGACGCATTAATGTGTAGTTATAGTTAGACTACAGTATGGACCTCTAACACACAGCTTCCTCACCTCATGTGGAGCACTTCCTCCTCTGGTGTTACAGTCTCACTGTTGTGTAAAGGGGTCAAACTGTGGAACAAAATGCACATATATTACATACAATTCTGTTTCGCAGTATACATCACAGTACAACAAAGCTAAATGAATAATAGATTAACTGAAGGCATGTTGGCACCATACCTTTCCTGTACTGTGCAGGTGCTGGAGGCTGTGGTCGTCTCTTCAGGTTGACAGTCCTTCAGCTCTTCATGCTGAAAAACAAACAAAGCTTTAGGCTTTTGGTTCTACATAACCAGATTGTTCTAAGTCAGCGGTTCCCAACCTTTTCCAACTCAAGGCTCACTTGAAAATCTCACATCCCACATCTGGGACAGTCAGGAGATATCTATCTATAGATATATATCTATATATCTATAGATAGATATATAGATATATATATAGATATATATATCTATA